>JAVANC010000024.1:33313231-33390056 GCA_033319125.1 Parnassius glacialis | reverse complement strand
CAAACAACTGTCCATAAATAGGTTAAACAGCCACGGCGAAGCTACACAGCCCTGTATGACTCCTTTTTGAATGCCAAACCAATCCCAGTAGACCCCTTTGATCCTGACTCAAGCACTAGAGTCCCTATAAAGAGACCTTAATGCCTGTATCAAGCCAGCGTTTAACCCAAATTAGTTCAGTGTTTGCCCATAAGCCCCTCTAAGTCCATGAACGCACAAAAACCTTTCTGATTTTTGGCCAAAAACTTCTCCGCAATCATGCGCTTGGAAAATACTTGATCCGTACACCCCATCCCCTTTCTAAATTTAGCTTGCGCATCCCAAATTTTTCCATCAGTTTCTTCCATAACTCTATCAATTAACACCTTAGCATACAGTTTACCCACAATGCTAAGTAAGCTAAAACCTGATGGTAGGTTTTACAGTCCTGCTATGACTCCCTTCACCTATACATATATTGGGACTATAACGGCTTTGCACCAGTCTTCCGGCACCCGCTTCAGTTTCCAACATAAATTAAACAAGATCTGCAATCACACCCTCTCCAGCCCTTAGCATTTCGAGTGATACTCTATTATATTCGGCTGCCTTACCTGCTATTATGCTTTTCATTGCTTTCGTTATTTCATCTACACTTATCTACCTACCCCCCTCTACTTCTCTCGGAATTTCTATTTCACTTAATTCAGACGACTCTTCACTCTTAAACACGCTTTCAAAGTATTCCTTTCATCTCTTTAAATTTGAAACTTCATCATTCAGCATGCAGCTAATATCGATTCGTATAACATTCATTCTAGGCTGTTTTGAATTTCCCCTGGCAGTTCTTACGAGTTTCCAGAACATTTTAATATTTGCCTGGAAGTTATCAGATATCTTTCTATCATTCTTATCTATCCTTTTTTGCTTTTCCCTTTCAACAACTTCTTTTAATCTCTTATTTATACGTCTCAAGTCTGCCTTTTTTCTTTCAGTCTCATCAATCATTCCGCCAGAATTACCAGCTTTGGTTGCTAGTAAATCTAGCCATGCTCTCCTCTTTGCTTCAACGTCATTGGTGTTAAAAAGCGTTCGAAGCATCAGGAGGTAAAATAAATTAAAATCAAAGAGATAAAATCCATAAAATTAGTTTTATTCGATTACATGTAAAATTTGGGAAAGTTTGACATTGCCATTATTGGTCATTGCTATTTTATAAAACACCATTAGCTTGTCAAAGTCGACAGCTGGAAATAGTGGGTACGGTTTGTGTTAATCGTCATGATTGGCAGGTCGATTGACGATCACAGTACCAGACATAAGTCTTTTGTCGGTGCTGCCCGTCACCGGTCTGGAGATGCTCGTCGCTGCTCTGGAGGGTGTTTTTATGTATTGGACATGGGTCTCTCCTGTTTTAGGGGAGATTTGATTTACGCTTAGCAGGCGTAATAACAATCGCAGAACCAGATATAAGTACCTTTGCTGCTACTGCTCGTTGCTTGACCCTTCAGTTATTTTTCATATATACATGTCACGTCATCTTGAAGTTTGCACGCTTGCTTGCTTCTGGTTATTTTTCCCAATTGGTGACAATGTAAGTAAAACCATTATCGTGTTTACTTTTGTGAGTATCATACGATTACAGCTTTTCAAGATGATTGCAATAATATCCCCCAGACTGAAATTTACCAGTTTCAACGGAGACTAGCCATCTGCGCAGGACAGTGTTATAGTGCACAAGTGTGTGCGCAAGTACACATGCACACTTTATACCCTAACTTTTATAGTCCGATAGGAGGGTGTTTAGGCCAAACAATTAACATTTGAAATTTGCATTCACACTCGTTTCCGCCCCCTGTCTTGTAAAGGTCAATTTGGCCCCTCTCCCGTGCGTCGTCAGGTAGAGGGCGCGAAGGCAGAACATGGGTGCAACAGAGTTGCTAGAACACAGTGCTATCGACAGCACGTAGTGAAGTCGCTTGGGATAACCTCCATCTTTTAGAGTCGGCTTTGATAGCAAATTGTGCACGACGAGTAATTGTAGTCTAGAATTAGACACCGGGTTGACAAATTGTTAGGAAGTTAACATTGATTGCGAACAACGTCTGAATTGTGTGTTATGCGCGCCTAATTTACCGCGAATTTGGTTATTCTAATTTGATAGCGTATATAAGTTCATTTGACAATATTAACTACTCGTGCGGCATTTGATATAGTTAGGAAACATTTTCCGTTGTCGGTTGAACGCTGAACCTTCTGATACTAGAGAAGGTCGTGTTAAGTTCTAGAAATAATTTTTGCCACGCGAACGGAAGTGACCTTTGATCCAAGCATTCTGTATTCGTGTTGTGTTTTACGCTTTATAATAAACGAGTGTTAGTGGTGTCTGGAAGGTAGTTAATTGTACGGTATAGTTAATAAACTGTTATAGTGAAGAAGGAAGAAAGTGACTGTGGGTGACGCCGCTGGAGATTACCACAATTTGGAGCGACGCCGAAGTCCGGACTGCTGCCGACTTCAAAGGTCCCGTCAGGTCTATCACAACCAACACTACAAAAACACCACTACACTCAATACATTCACACCTCCGGCCTGACCGAGCCCTGAGACAGCAGTCGCCTCCTATACAGGTAAGTAATATCTATTTGACTAGCCTCCCCATTAAATTGTAGTAGGATAAAACATTTTCTATATAGTTTAGTATTATAGGAAATTCTGCCACATAGCCACTCGGGCTCGAACCTGCGGCTGCTTGTTGAATCTCCACTCAAGGGCCCCGGAGATTGAACCTTTGTAAGAGCAGCTGTAGGCCGTAACAGAGGATAACCCGACACGACCGGAGAGAGAACAGACGATGAACCAACGGCCATTATTTGAAACACCGCCAATTTCCTTACTCAGGGCTGCTACTGAGAATTTTTGGCCCTGATTTTGGCTGAATCAGGACTCGAACCCGGGACCTTATGACCAGCAATAACAGTTACAACCATTAAACCAACGAGATAGTAAGAAAACATACAAAATAAACATACAATCTCCTCCTTTTTAGTTTTTTTAAGTTGAATTTTAGAAATGTTTTGTTTGAACCTAATAACTGACTTTGACCCGATCCGGGAAACCAGGATCTCATGACCAATCAAGAGCAATCGCATTAACGAGGCAGTCAAGAAAGATTATTGTAATATAACAACAAGAACATAACAAGGTTTTATTATTGAACATGAATATATTCAAGTAAATTTTAGCACACGTATGTTGTATAAAGGAAGAAGATTTATTACTACAACGGTATAAAGCGTTTCTCCGTTCGTTTTCACCGAAATATTGGCAATTATGCGGTTACGTGTTCAACGTTTAATGCGATGCCATCTTACCCGTAATAATAAGGCAGTCCAATCTTTTGAATCTGCTTTTTTATACTAACAGTTTTGTCATCATTTCTTTCTCTACCGTTGTAATACCTTGTAACCACTTTACAAAATTCATGTCACGTGTTTTAAATGTTTCGTGTCTTCAGATTTCAGTACATATTTATTATAATCATATAATAGTTAATTATAAGAATTTGTGTGATTTGATTTGATTGCAATAGAAATGTTATATGCGTGTGTGGATGTGTGATATCCATCGAAAACTACATCAATCCTCAATTAAGAATCAAAATGCAGGCACAATGCCTCGGTACCAGAAAAAAGGGTGCGTGTTTTTCGTCGTTCATTAAAGAAAACCCAGAAGCTCTACCGTTCGTGTCTTGTCGTGTCGTGTCTTGTCGTGTCGTGTCCTGTCGCGTCGTGTCCTGTCGTGTCACATCATGTCATTTTGAGTCGTATCGTGACGTGCCGTGTCGTGTCGTGTCCTGTCGAGTCATATCGTCTCGTGTCATGTCGTGTACCGTATTTTGTCTGCTTGTACTAAATATTTAATTCTGCATTCTATTTATTTGAAATAATTTAAATGGACAATAAAAGGAAACAATTGTTCTTTGTTTCTTAGAAGGAGATATTGTAACTATAATGCTAGGTGACCACTGGACTAGGCAGGACGGGTCAAACCGCAATGAAACCCAAAAATCTGCCTGCCATACATTTTTTGTGAGACTGCGTTCACCGGAGGCGCGGCGGGCCGCAGCGCAAAGGATTTTTTTTATAATAATACCAATGTTGTTAACATTAGTAATATTCTCTTTAACCACTCCTGGTAAGCATAAAATGCTTGTGTTAGGAGTAATTCACGACAGTAGTCGAATGGTGGATTCGAACCTTTTGATTTCACGGTCCGCACCCAGCCATTATGCTAGTGTCGCTTCATGATTTCGTGGGCGAATCGCTCAGAGCAATTTCCCTTATCTTAAATTATTTTGTGAGTTATTTTTAATATTCATCAATCTTTATTAAACATCAATATTTTAATTTTTATACGTGATAGAGCCATGCTGCAGCTATATTAATGGTATAGTTGTAGAACGAATGGGTCGGCTCAGGGAAAGACCACGATCTCACAGAATACCAGCATAAAATAACAGCTTAATGCTGCTGTGTTTCGTATGGTGCGTATAGAGAACCGGAGACCCATGTTACTGGAAAAGAGGCATTATATCTTAGGCCTCAAGGCTGAAAACGCATCTGCATTTTAATTCTAACGAAGATAGATGTAGATGTCTATGGGCAACAGCAACCATCTTACCAGCAGATAGATTGTGTACTAGTTTGTCACTCTTATTCTATAAAAAAAATATAATAGAACATTTTATTTCTAAAACTTTTTAAAATATTAGAGTGATAAGCTACCAGTTTCTTGTTGTAAATGGCTTCTGCAACACTTATAATAATACCTTGCAATTTGCAAGCAATATACACCTGCGAACAACTTTAAGTAAAGGATGGTACTAATGAATTGCTAAGTTGGCACACACTTGGCTATTTTTTATAACAGCAGATAACGAGCCACCAGTACACCTACGACCTTATTCAAACAAAAATGTTATAGCTATGTTTTCTTTTTATATAGAATAAGGGTGACAAACAAAGACACCAAAGTCCACCTGATGGTAATTGTATGCTGTAGCCCATAGACATCATCATATTTAACCTCGATTAAGAATCAAAATGCAAATGCGTTGTCACTCGTGAGGAATAAGATGGAATGTCTCGTTCCAGTAAAATGGATTTCCGGTTCTCTACACCCACCATACGAAACATACCTGCATAAGCTTTTATTTCGCGCTGTTATTCTGTGAGGCCCTGTCAAGCCTAGTCGGCTTTCGTGTCTATGCCATAAAATAAATGCAGCATGGTTCTACCACGTCATAAAAAGTCTCCCGTTGCGTCTCCTCTGACGTCTAATGTCAAATGCTTCACAGAATGTTGTTTATAGATATCGTATATTTTCTTATTTTTTTTATAGAAAATTGTGATAAACGAGCACACAGTCCGCCTGATGGTAAGTGAATGCAGTGGCCCATAAAGATCTACATTTATCTTCAACAAGCTATTCGCCCAGGCTTCGCACTGGTGATTTCTGGATCTTAGTAACAGCACCCAATTGTGAAAAAAAACGATCCAGCCGTTTTCGAGTTTTGCCAGATTAACGGACTATAATTGATTTTTAAATACAGAGATTAAGAATCAAAATGCAGATGTGTGGTCACCCCTGAGAATTACGATGGATTGCTTCGTTTCCAGTAAAAAGTGTCTTCGGTCCTCTACATTCACCATACGAAACACAGTAGCATTAATCTCCCATTTTATGCTAGTATTTATTTAATTTTTTAAGACGGGAAATAATGTTGCAGTCTTCAGTAGATTTGACAGCATACAGCCAACTGAACAGACAGAAAATCTCAAGTGAAACCAGGGTTCCAAAGTCTATGCCAGAGTTTTGTCTGCCAGAAAGAGCCAAATGTCGAAGCTGAAGACCGAAGTGGCAGCATCGTTTTCGGGACACCTGAGATTTTTAATGAGTTTGAGAGGTTCTACGGGCAGCTGTACACCACATCGTTGGAGCCACACGCAAGTGTGAGTGTGAGTAACGATTCAAAAGCAAGTCTTATCCGACACTATTCCGATGATATCCCGGAAGTCAGTCTAAGCGAGATTAGAATGGCTCTCCAGCACCTTAAAAACGGCAAGGCCCCGGGCGAGGATAAAGTTATAGTGGAGCTTCTCAAAGCGAGTGGAAAACCGGTAACTAAATTCTTTCAGAAACTCTTTAATTTGGTCCTTCATGGAGGCACTACTCCGGAGACGTGGAACAGAAGTGCGGTGGTCTTGTTCTTTAACAAAGGCGACAACGATCTCTTGAAGAACTACAGATAGATTTCCCTTTTGAGCCTTGTCTACGTGTTGTTTCGAGAGTCTTTACGAATCGTCTCAAACGCAGACTCGAACACTTCCAGCCTCTCGGACAAGCCGGCTTCCGAAAACACTAGCACCATAGACCACATACATACACTTCGGCAAATTGCACAGAAAACCAAGGAGTATAATTTGCCACTATGTCTTGCGTATAAGAACTACGAGTAAGCCATTGATTCCATCGAAATTTGGGCGTGTCTTCAACGGTGCCAAATGTACTGTCGGTATATCGAAGTACTGAGGTACTTGTGAAGTAAGGCTACGATGGCTATCCGGTTACAGAACCAGAGTACGAAACCTATATAACTGTAGAAAGGTGTAAGACAGGGTGACGTAATATCCTCAAAACCCTTTACCGCTGTATTGGAAGTGTTTTCGAGCTACTGGACTGGAATGGATACGGTATTAACATCAATGGCGAGTACTAATCGAATAAGCAAATTGCTGGAGGACCTTGTTGGATTTGCTGACGAGCATGTTTACATGGGACAAATAGTCCGATTAAGTAAGTCCAACTTCGACTGAGAGGTCAATCGACCGATTCAACTCGGCTGGACAGCGTTCGGAAAATTACGACACATTATCTCGTCAAGTATACCCCAAAACTTAAAAACGAGTCTGTACAACCAGTGCGTATTGCCAGTGATGACTTATAAAACTGAGAACTGGTCCTTCACTGCACTCAGCGAGCTATAGAGAAAGCTATGTTCGGTGTTTCTCTGCGTGATAAACTTAGAAATGAGGATATCCGTAGTAGAACTATAGTAAGCAATATAGCCCAACGGATTAGTAAGCTGAAGTGACAATGGGCCGGCCATATTGCTCGAAGAAACGACAACCGATGGGGAAAAGAGGTTCTCGAGTGGCAACCTCATATCGGTAGGCGAAGTGTCGGGCAACCCTCCACTAGATGGAGTGACGACCTGGTAAGACATGCAGGAAGTCGATGGATGCAGGTGACTCAGGACCGTGCTTTGTGGCATTCCTTGGGGGAGACCTATGTTCAGCAGAGGACTTATGAAAGGCTGTAATGATGATGATTTGAGGCTAGTATATTGTATACACGATTCGACACGACAAGATCATACGTGAGCACTTCCACTTACCTGAGTTGCTCGTTCCTCGCTGCATGTTCATAATCGGACAAACACCACAAAACAGTAACAAACTTGTGTCTGAAATCAAGTCTTTGCTGAACAAAGTCTCGGATTGGGGGCAAATAAATCAAGTTCAGTTTAAATAGATAGCTTGTATAACTCTTTTATTAGTTGTATAATTCACGCGGCCACACGTCGCGCGTCTCAGCATGTCATCCAGAGGCCGCCTGTTCCGGGGTGGAATGAGTATGTACGCGAGGCACACATGAAGGCACGCCAAGCTCGAGCTGGGTGGTTAACGGCTGGGGCGCCTTCTTCTGGTCCGCTGTTCGATCAAATGAAAAGAACGCGAACTATTTTTAAAAGTAGGTTAAGATTTTGCCACAATTCCGCTGATCAAATAATCTTAGATAAGATTTCGGCATCTTGTTTAAGTAGAAACTTTAGTCAATTTTGGAAATATACGGGAAATTTACTTAAGAGCGGGTCTAAGATTACGGAGTGTGTGGATGGCCTGACGGACACACTGGCGATTGCAAATTTGTTTAGGGACAAATTTCTTGCGTTAAGTGCAGGACACTGTACTTCTCGTAATCAATATCTTGTAGCAGATGGCAAGGACATTCATGTATCTGAAGAGATGATCTTTAATGCTCTGCGCCAGATGAAACTAGGAAAGGCGATAGGATATGACAATATAAGCGTGGAACATCTTCGATTTGGAGGACCATGGGTAATTGCGTTCCTATCTGTATTTTTCAATGCTTGTATAAAGCATGCTTATTTACCGGTAGAAATGCTAAAAACGGTAATAAGTCCTGTTTTTAAATGTAAATCGAGTAGTTTGACCGACAGTGGTAATTGTAGACCGATATCCGTAGCTACAACTTGTGCTAAACTGTTTGACACCATATTATTAGGCGTTATTTCCAAATATATACAAATTAGCGATGCTCAATTTGGATTTAAAAAAGATAGTTCTACGGATGCGGCGATTTTTACTTTAAAGCAAACCGTTAGTTATTATAATAAGCGGAAAACAAATATTTATGCATGTTTCTTGGACTTAAGTAGGGATTTTGACAGAGTCAGTTATGATATACTTTGGAGGAAGTTACGTGATACGGGAGTGCCGTCATTATGTATTAACATATTGATCGCATGGTATAGTAGGCAAATTAATGTAGTAAAGTGGCGTGATACATACTCTGAGGAATTTCTCCTACAATGCGGCGTGAGGCAGGGAGGGCTAACATCGCCTATGCTTTTTAATCTGTATGTTAATCAGCTGATTGAGGAGCTTAGAAGCACCAGACTAGGTTGCCACATTGGTTCTGAATGCTTTAATAACTTGAGTTATGCTGATGATATGGTGCTGCTGAGTCCCTCGATAGGTGCGCTGCGTGCACTACTCCAGATATGTGAGAAATATGCGATGGATCATAACCTATTGTACAACACCAACAAGTCTGTTTGTTTGCTTTTTAAGAGTGGTAGGGTTCAACCTCATATCCCCCCATTGTAATTGTGTAATTCACAATTAGAGTGGGTAACGACGTTTAAGTACCTGGGTCATATTGTTACTCAGGATCTGTGTGATGGTTCCGATATGGACCGCGAGCGACGTTCCTTGTCAGTGCGTGCCAACATGATAGCTAGACGCTTTCAAAAGTGTTCTTATACCTCAAAGCTGGCGTTGTTTTCAGCTTACTGTCAGCCACTTTACACTCCTCAGCTGTGGACGAATTACACTAAAGAGGAATATCGCAGACTGAAGGTGCAGTATAATGATTCGTTCCGCGTGTTGTTCCGTCAGCCACGATACTGTAGCGCGTCCCAGATTGTTCGCAGAGGCCCGTGTCGTTGGTTTGGATGCGTTGATCCGTCACCGTATCGCGCGATTTAGAAGTTTTGTTTTTGGGTCGCAGAATAATCTCATCAAAATTATTTGTAATATTTATGCATGTAGTGAATTTTTAGTAGGTGGTCAAATTTATTAAAATCTTAATAATAAAATGTAATAATTCATTGATTAACCAATAATTATAATTAAAATTTAAGGTATAGTGTAATAAAAAAAAAAATTATAATGGATCTGTGTTGTCTGTATCAAATAAATTATTATTTAGGGGTATCTATATAGTTTTCTCATCTGGTTGGGCTGTATAAATATATAATTGTAAATGAAAATGATAAACATACATAAATATCAACAAAATAAAATAAATACATAAAAAATACATAAATAAATAAAAACCCAACCAGATGGAAGCCCTCGGCAGGGGAGACCAAACGGCCGAGGGTTAGGGGGAAAGGGAAAGAAACCGGCGGACGATGCGGGCGGTATCGAGGAGCACCGCCTTCTGCATTTCAGCTTGGAGCGGTCCGTCACGGAGTCCCAGTCGCCTCAGATGACCCGAGAGGCTGACTGGGATTAACCCGTTCGCAGAGACGACTACAGGTATAATTTCGGCCGGCAATCCACCCCACATGTCGGTCACCTCGTGAGCCAGGTCCAGATATTTAGTCAGTTTATCTGTTTCGGCTCTCACGAGGTTCTCGTCATAAGGAATGGTAATGTCGACCAAAAATATCCTTGACTGTGCCCGGTCCATCAGCACAATATCAGGCTTATTCGCAAGAATAGTCCTGTCCGTGATGATGGCCCGGTCCCAGTAGAGCCTGGCGCGGTCATTTTCGAGCACGGCTTCCGGCAAGTACTTATAATACGGCAGTTTCCGATCCACGAGACCGCATTTCAGAGCGAGCTCCTGGTGTAGAATCCTGGCTACTAAGTTGTGCCTGTGCAAATACTCAGAGTTAGAAAGCGCCGAACAACCGGAGATGACATGCCTAAGTGACTCACCGGGATGGCGACAAGCTCGACAGACGTCAACGGTGCCATCCTTTAGGATGTATCTCCGATAATTGTTGGTCTTAATAACCTGATCCTGTATCGCACAGACAAAACCCTCGGTTTCCCCAAAGAGGTCACCGAAACGTAGCCAGTGGAGGGAGGAGACTGTGTCTACGAAAGGCTCATGTAGAGCCTTGTAGAACCTCCCGTGGAGCTCTTTCTCCTTCCATACGGTCTCCCGGTCGGAAATGCTCTGTACTGCCGGGTCTTGCCATTGCTCGTTGGCTAAGGATAGAGGGGTAAGTCCTTTATCACAACAAATAACGTCCCTATAGTATGGATCATCCGCTCTCGTCAGAAAGTAATTACGGAGGCTGCACACTTCGCGATTATGCATGGTAAGCGCGCTTAAAAAGCCGCGTCCACCATGCTTCCGCGGCAAGTACAGCCTCATTACTGACGATCTCGGATGATGCACCCTGTGGGACGTCATTATAGTGCGGACTTTTCTGTCCAGAGCGTTCAGTTCGGTCTGAGTCCACCTGAGTATGCCAAAGGTATACATGAGAACAGGCATGACCCAACCGTTATATGCGTGCGTCTTATTCACACCGGACAAAAGGCTGTTAAGCACTTTGGTCAAGCGTGCATAAAACACATCGCAAACTGATTGTTTCATACCCGCCTCATCTACACCGATGTTCTGTGACATACCCAGGTATCGGTATGTTTCAGCCTCGGAAAGGGTCCTTATGTTGATGGGCATAGATAAGTCTATGCCCTCAGAGTTAGCAACCCTTCCCCTTTCTACATGGAGGACCGCACACTTATCCGTCCCCAGCTCCATTCTAATAGAATTGCTAAAATCACAAGTGATGTTTAGCAATTCCATAAGATGAGAGCGACTGGAGGCGAATAACTTGAGATCATCCATATAGAAAAGGTGGGTCACTTTTGTACCTCCTCTCCGAAGCTGAAATCCCCTCCCGGAGCCCCCCAGTAAGGTACTGAGAGAGTTCAGAGAGAGGCAGAACCAGACTGGACTCAAACAATCGCCCTGGAAGATACCCCTTCTTATCCTTATGTGGTTCTCCGCAGCCGTCATCCGCTCGCCTAGATGACAAAGGATCGTACTCCATTGCCCCATACACTCCCCGAGAAAGTCTCGAACTGTACAATTGACCTTATACAGCTCGAGGACCCTCTTAAGCCATGTATGAGGCACCGAGTCGAATGCCTTTTTATAGTCTATCCAGGCGGCGGAGAGGTTCCGACGGTTGCGTTTAACCACCTTGCCAATGACCGCGTCAATGAGGAGTGGTTCCTTGGTTCCACGACCACCGCCCCGACATCCATTTTGAGCGCGCGACATCACCTGATTTAAGTTCAGGTGACGAGTGATTCTCGCGCTCAAAATGGATGTTAGTGTCTTGTATATGGTAGTTAGACACGTTATGGGGCGGTATTTGCTCGGGTCTGTGGAATCCCGGTCTTTAGGAACCAAATGAGTGATCCCAGTAGTGAAGAGGCTCGGGAGCGACTTTTGGTCGAGAGCCTCTTGAAACTGTCGGGCCAGCACAGCGTGACACACCACGAACCCCTTCAGCCAGTAGTGATGCAGCCCGTCGAGCCCCGGACTTTTCCAGTTCGGGGCCCTACGGACCGCCTCAGCTACGTCATCCGGCGTTATGATGACGGGGTCCATGGGCGTAACATTCGCACACTGACTCGCCACAACTTCCATCCAAGGGCCCTCGCTGTGTTTTACGGGCTCTGACCACAGGCCGCGCCAGAATTCGATACTGTCGGCCTGATTCGGTGCTGGGCCCGTTCCACGTAGCATTGGTCGCTCCAATGATTCATAGAGCCTCTTCTGATCACTCTGGAAGAGACGATTCTGGTTGAACCGTGTCGACCTCTCGGTATATCGCCGAATCCGCTTCCCCCAAGCAGCGATTCTCTGCTTCAGGTCGTCTATGCGCTCCGTCAGTTTTTGCGTTATATCCGGCTGGGACAAACTGATGTTTGTCCCAGCAAACGCCATCCTGACGGTGCGCACAATTCTCGGCCTGTTATTGCCCGACCTGAAGCTTATCAGTCTGCCGATGAGGGCCCTTGCCTTTGCGATACGGTCCTCAATCCTTCTTCTCCAGGCTGGGATGGCGTTACTTTGTTTAGTAGCGCGTCCAGCCGTGGGAAGTTTGGCGCCAACAATGCGGCAGACTGCCAGTGCGGCGCCAAAAAGAATTGAGTCCGTGTCGCAAAGGTCCCGGCTGGCTTCCAAATAGGTCACCAGCATTGGGTTGAGAGCCCTCACGACAGCCCGATTCCGCTTGCTTAGGGGTATGCGCGGGAGTCGCGGTCGATTTTCGAGAGGCGTACTGCGCGTTTCCACAATCGCCTCATCCAATTTACTCCTCATCTGCTCTAGTTCTTGGGTGACCATTCCATCATCGCCTGAACCAACCAGAGCGGGGAGATCCATGGCGCCCTCTATATGTGGCTGCTGGTCTGTGGCCTGAGGAGCCGCATCCCCAGCTATAGCCGGTTCATTCGATGAGGGAATAGCCTCACGCCGTAGTCGTTCGAGTTCGGCATCATCAAATATTTTTGAGCGTATGATGTACCGAACTCGGTCTGCCAGGTTTTGCTCTGTGACGGGAACTGACGGCTCAAGCTCAGCAAAAAAGCGATGCATCCGAGCCCGATACGCTATCCCTCCAGTTTCTTCCCCTTTCGCCCTATAGTACGCCCGCAATGCGTTTATGTTCATATGTTTTGTCCAACGCATGCGGCGTACTCCACCAGTGGCGGGTGCCGCTTGCCGAGTCCGAGAGGACCCCGCCGACACCAAGCCGTCTGGTGGGGATGATGGACGCGAGGGGCTGCTAGGTGGTCTTGCAGCACCTCGCGATCGACTGGCGGCTCGCATGCTGTCGCGTCCAGCGCCAGCTCCAGACGCGCCCCGGCGACCCCCAGGCAGCGGCCCTATTCGCGTTCTATTTCTATCCATCATCCATTTAAATGGGCGTCAATTAACGGGAGACGCCCAGACCCGGCACCGTTTCATGAAGAGGCCATGTGCACAAGCGGGCCTTTGCACCTTCAATTTTGCCGAGGCACGGTGCTAACACCTCTTGGCAAGGTGCTGACTGATTGCGCTGACGTAGCAGTTTTGTCACATATCCGTTACGTCAGCGGGCGATGGGGTCGTCACTTCCCTACGCCTAAAAATAAGATTAATTAATATTAATAATAATTGAATAAGATAAATTATTATTATTATTATTATTATTAATCATCAGAAGTTTGCGCATTTACCGCTAAAAAAGAACCCCTTTGTCGTATCTCCTCAGTTTCAAAGCACTCCCCTTGTTGCCTCAGCCAGTTGCGTTCAGCAGTGGACTTGCGAAGGGCTGTAATGATGATAATGATAATGATGACTCATATAAATTACCGTCACATTATTGTACTCAATTTAACAGAACAGTGTTTCGGTACCTACTGCATCTACGTCCTTATGTGGTAGGGCTCCTTTTTTGCCTATGTATCCGCCTTGGTAGGTACCACTCTCTTCTTCCCATCAATTTCTGATGCTAAACGGAGTTATTGCTGACTTTCGGTCTGAAGAATCAGTATAATTACACGCTGTGAGGCATTCCATCTTAGTCCTCAGACAGGACAACACATCTGTAGCCTTCTTTGTTTCAAGATGGTTGCAGTTGTCCATGGACTGGCTGCGCTGAAAGCTGCGAGTTTGAATTCCGCATAAAATGGTTCTGGGTCTGGATGATTGTCCTCGTGATTGATCGAAAATCAATCTGTTAATGCTCAATTTAATCGAGAATCGATTCTAGTATGTTCGATTTGAATCAATTCGGAGATCTTTTTTTAAGTAAATCGACATGCCTAAGTGAGAGCACAGGTGAGAGACTTACAAGTTTTAGTGACATCAAAAATAGGAGTGCCTAATACGATACGATTCATCAATATTTCCTTAGATTTACTATAGCCATACGTTACAAACAGTATTACATAAATCATCTTTTGTCATACGATAATATTAATGCCATAACAAGTATGACAATGTAGGATATTGTCATACTTGTACTTATAATAATACGTACGTCTCTAATTCTTCTATACTTGTATTAATATTAATAAATATATTTTTATTTAGTTTGCAATATAGCTCTTTTTAAATGATACATTTTTAATTATGCAGTAACGATAAGTATTTTTTTATATTAATTATTGTAAATTCGTAAGTTATCGTTTAGTAAGAAGAAAACGATCATTAGAAAATCCTGAATAACTACGTTATGAATATCTTTCTTCAGCATTATTCTAACTACGCATTTAAAATCGAGTATAACCTCATTCATTACGTATAGTAGGTTTTTTAAATTATAATTATAAGGAATAATATAAAAGAATATAAAGAAATGGTAATTGAATGTTTTTATTGTAACTTCTGTTTGCAACTTTATTGGAAATAAATTCAAAATGTGATTCAGATTAAGACATGCAGCAGTTCATTAAAAATTAAAAAAATCGATTACAATCGATTGGGCATCCTTAGTCATTTTTGACACCACATGATGTTTGGCGAAGATGGCGGCAATTAATGTTATTAGTCGAGTAGAATACTTTTTAATGCTTATTTCCGCATGCAGCTAGTCCGTGTTATAAAAGTATTTGTAACTAATATAACAAAATAGACAATTAATTATCGTGTATGTCCGATGTTTTTATTGTACAGGGCGATTTGGACATTGTCCTTTATGTACATATATAAACTGCCATCACGATTTATAAGAAAATCCTAGTGTGAGGCTACTGTTTTTATAAAAAGGAAAAAAAAAGAAATAATCCTAAGTAAGACAGAACAACGAAATGTTACCATACAATTCTCGTAATGAGTGCAATACTTGCAGCTTCTTTGCGGTAAATAATTGCTCTTACTGCAAGCGATTTAGTGTTCTGAGAAGAATAAAATTTATTGCTTGCTCTGAGCACTCGTTTAGCCTTGAAATTTCTACCATTATTGAGATTTTGGTTGGAATTTTAGCATTAAGTTTGCTTAGATAAACAAAATAAATGTACATTATATTGCTGAATATTTGGAAACGAAAGAAAAAATATACCTAAACAAAAAGTCTTAATTTTGCTTTTCATCATCATTATTAGAGCCACAAGTCCACTGCTCAACATAAACTTCACCCAAGGAAAGCCACAAAACACCTGAGCATCATGTATGCAGGTACATTGGCTTCTTGCAGGTCTCTGGTCGTGACTCCATCTTGTGGGGGGCGGTTTACACTTCGCTTACCAGCATGAGTCTGCTACTCGAGTACTTGTCTTTTCGCTTTTACTGCTTACTACTTACACAACAAATAAAATACATTTTATGTTGGCATTACAGGCTGGTAAGTATGATTGTTAAACCTCTTTTTCACTCAGCGTCGTTATATAACTTCGAAATAAATCACATTATAAATATTAATTTCCTTTACTAAATATTACTTTTGAAGCACACAATTTTTGTATAAGTTTGATCATTGCTTAATCAATGCATCAGCACAGGGGATTGTCAACGTATGGATAGAGTATAGTGAATATTGTTTTTTTTCTATAGAATAAGAGTGACAAACTAGCACACAATCTAGCTGATGGTAAGTGAATGCTGGGGCCCATAAACATCTACATCTAAAATGAAATACCTCGTTTCCAGTAAAAGGGGTCTCCCATACTCTACACTCACCATATAAAACACAGTAGTATTAAGCTTCTGTTTTGCGCTGGTATTTTGTGAGAGCGTAGTCCTTTCCTGGTCGAGCCGACCGATCGTTTTGTAGCAGCAATACAGCTGGAGGTTGATGTTGAGACCAGCATGGCAGAGCATAACATCAATATCTCGGTAAAGGATGTAAATTCGTTGATTATTTTTTTTATAGGAGAGGGGGCAAACGAGCACGCGGCTCGTCTGATGGTAAGTGACTACCGCCGCTCATGAACAACTGCAACACCAGGGGAACCAGGAAAATTGCAGATGCGTTGTCGGTCTCTTAAAAAGGAGTAGGCTCTTTTCTTGTTGGTCCCTAAGTCGTATCGGTCCGGAAAAATCGCTGATGGTAATCGATTCCACAAGGAAGCTGTGTGAGGAAGAAAACATCTTCTAAATCGCACAATGGTGGACCTTTAATCATCCAGATGGTGTAGATGATATCGGGAGTTCTGATGCGATGTGCATTCGTGAAAATTGGCGGCTGGGATTAATCCAAACAATTCTTTAGAACATTCCCCGTGGTAAATGCGAAAGAAAATGCAAAGGGATGCAACATCTCTTCGCAGCGCCAATGAATCGAGCCGATCGTAAAGGACTCGGTCGTCAACGATTCGAGCCGCTCTGCGTTGGATGCGGTCAAGTTGAAGGAGCTGGCACTCGGGTGCCCCGGCCCAGAGATGGGGACAGTATTCCATGTGAGGCCGAACCTGCGCCTTGTAAAGTTGCAGGCGTTGTGCCGACATGAAATACTTTCCCGCACTGTTGAGCACGTTAAGCTTTTTAGAGGCCAATTAGGCCTTCTCTTCCAAGTGACCACGAAACTGCACGTCACTCGATATGTCGATGCCGAGGATTCCGATACTGGCTGAGGCAACAAGAGAGTGCTTTGAAACTAAGGAGATACGACAAAGGGGTTCTTTTTTAGCGGTAAATGCGCAAACTTGATTCTTCTGATGATTAAACTGAACTTGATTTATTTGCCCCCAATCCGAGACTTTGTTCAGCAAAAACTTGATTTCAGACACAAATTTGTTACTGTTTTGTGGTGTTTGTCCGATTATGAACATGCAGCGAGGAACGAGAAACTCAGGTAAGTGGAAGTGCTCACGTATGATCTTGTCGTGTCGAATCGTGTATACAATATACTAGCCTCAAATCATCATCATTACAGCCTTTCATAAGTCTACTGCTGAACATAGGTCTCCCCCAAGGAATGCCACAAAGCACGGTCCTGAGTCACTTGCATCCATCGACTTCCTGCATGTCTTACCAGGTCGTCACTCCATCTCGTGGAGGGTCGCCCTACATTTCGCCTACCGGTACGAGGCTGCCACACAAGAAACTTTCTTCTCCATCGGTTGTCGGTTCTTCGAGCTATATGGCCGGCCCACTGTCACTTCAGCTTACTAATCCGTTGGGCTTTGTTGGTTATTCTGGTTCTACTGCGGATATCCTCATTCTTAAGTTTATCACGCAGGGAAACTCCGAGCTTAGCCTTCTCCATAGTTCGCTGAGCGACCTTGAGCTTTCCCATATGGCCAGAAGTAAAAGACCACGTCTCAGATCCATAAGTCATCACTGGCAACACGCACTGGTTGTACAATTTCGTTTTGAGGTTTTGAGGTTTGTCGGACTCTCGTCCTAGCTTCCCGAACGATGCCCAGCCGAATTGAATCCATCGATTGACCTCTCGGTTGAAGTTGGACTTACCTTGTCGGACTATTTGTCCCAGGTAAACATACTCGTCAACAACTTCGAGCTTAGTGCTCCCAACAACTACCGGCATAGTTGTGACATGGACATTAAACATAATCTTTGTTTTGTCCATGTTCATCTTAAGACCTATCCGTTGGGAGACACTATTGAGGTCATTGAGCATAGTGCTTAGGTCCTACAGCGATTCTGCCATAAGGACTATATCGTCGGCAAATCGAAGGTGAGTGATGTACTCGCCATTGATGTTAATACCGTATCCTTTCCAGCCCAGAAGCTTGAAAACGTCTTCCAATGCAGCGGTGAAGAGTTTCGGGGATATAACATCACCCTGTCTTCACCTCTCTGCAATTGGATAGGTTTCGTACTCTGGTTCTGTACTCGGATAGCCATCGTAGCCCTACTGTAAAAGTACTTCAGCACTTCGATATACCGACAGTCAACTTGGAACCGCTGAAGGGACTGCAGCAACCGTCCAAATTTCGACGGAATCAAAGCCTTGCTCATAGTCGACATACTCCAAGCATAGTGGCAAATTGTACTCCTCGGACTTCTGTACAACTTGCCGAAGGGTATGTATGTGGTCTATGGTGCTAAAGCCCTTTCGGAAACCGGCTTGTTCGGGAGGCTGAAAGTCGTCATTCTGTGTGCGAGACGATTCGTAATGACTCTCGAAAACAGCACGTAGACGCGGCTCAGAAGGGTAATCGGTATGTAGTTCTTCAAAAGAGCATTGTCACTTTTCTTGAAGAACAAGTCCACCGTACTTCTGCTCCACGCCTCCGGTGTAATGCTACCATGGAGGACGAAATAAAGAGCCGCTGAAGGACTTCCAGTACCGGTTTTCCACCCGATTTCAGAAGCTCTGCTGTAATTCCATTCTCGCCTGGGACCTTACCGGTTTTTAAGGGTCTGGAGAGTCATTCTAATCTTGCTAAGACTGACGTCCGGGATATCTTCGAAATAGTGTCAGATAAGACTCGCTCTTGGATGATTACATTTTTTTTTTAATTTACCCCCACACTAGGATTTCCTCCTATATCGTGGAGGCAGTTTACAAACACAAATTGCACAAGGATAAACATCCAGACCCAGAACAAATATTTGTAGGCCATACAAATACTTGTTCCGTGTGGGATTCGAACCCGCGCCCCCCAGCGTAGCAACTCATTGTTAAGCCACTGCGCCACAGAGCCTTACTCACACTTACGTGTGGCTCCAACATTGACGTGTACAGCTGTCCATAGAACCTCTCAATCTCACTCAAAATCTCAGGTGCCCCGGAAACGATGCTGCCACACTCGGTCTTCAGCTTTGACAGTTGGCTCTTTCTGGCAGACAGATCTCTGGCAAAGACTTTGGAGCCTTGGTTGCGCTCGATCGCTTCTTCAATACAAGCTGTGTTGAAATTGCGTAAGTGCCGCCGCATGCATTTGGAGATCTGTCTGTTCAGATGCCTGTATGCTGTCAAATCTGTTAAAGAATGCAGCTTCATCTCTCGTCTAACAGCCATGAGATTAAGAGTGTGATCGGAGAGTTTTTCTGTTCTTCTGCGGCGGGTCTTACTGAACTTATCTCCGACCGCATGGACAGTTTCCACGAGCTTGTGATTCATATTGTCCACTTTATTGCAGTCTTCTAGGCACTGAAAACGGTTTTGTAACTCGAGCTGAAAGGTTTCAGGACTTTGGAATAGAGCACAAGGGGGACGGAGCGTTGACTTCATTAGACGAGACCTCTCCAACTCAATGTTTAGGCTCAGTGTGCCTCTAACCATTTGGTGATCGCTACCAGTTTTCACCCTCGCAATCACGGAGACATCACTGAACAGTTGTCGTCTGGTCGTCATAATGAAGTCAATCTCATTTATTGTCGAACCGTCGGGGCTCGGCCAGGTCCACTTCCTGTGGGGCCGCTTCTGGAAGAAAAAGTTCATCATAAAGAGTCTCTCTTTCTCCATGAAGTCGGCCAGCTGCTGGCCCCTTGAGTTCCGTTGCCCTATTCCAAATTTCCCTACTATCAGCTCACCGTTCTCTCTTGTGCCTAGTTTTGCATTGAAGTCTCCGATTAACACCGTATATTGGGTTTTGGAGGAATTCATGGCTCTAGAGATATCCTCATACATTTCCTCCACCTCCTCATCGGGGTGTGCCGAGGTTGGTGCATAAACCTGTATGACCTTCAGTGAATACCGTTTGGTGATTACGTACGCAACCCTCGTCCACACACTTCCGATTTTTACAATGTTGTTAACGAGAGACTTGTGGACGATAAATCCGACACCTCCTTGGGACATATGGTCGCCCTCCCGGTGATAGAGCAAGTTGCCGGATTCAAGGATTACCGTGTCCTCCCCCTCTCTTCGGACTTCGGATAATCCTATAATATGCCAGCGTAACTTGTCTCATCATCTCTTCTTCCAGCTCCACGATCTTTTCGTCAGTCCCCCTCAGGGGCCGTGCGTTTTACGTTGCCAGGTCGAGTCGTCTAAGGTGGCAACCGAACCTCCACCGGAGATTCTTAGCACCCCCTGCCCCCGCCGTTACCATGTTCGTCCCCGTAGCCAGGAATTGCGGGGCCGCCCGGGGACTGAGGGCCGTCTCCTTGTTATTCTCTTCATAGGGGAGTATTTGTCATAGTTGCCACACTTGTCAAGCGGGTTGGCAACCACAGTGTTTTTTATTGTAATTTTAGCTATTATCAGGAAGATGCTGCTGCCTATCTCCTGCCTGTTTTCCTTTGTCTCCTTTTTACGACACCCACGGAAAGATATGGGGGTAGTGGATATTCTTGACCACGGTCTGAGAGATTACACGGCAAAAGCAATAAGCTTCAAATTTATCTTCCTTTTTTGGATTAAGCCGCATTCGGGTAAACATATTTTATTTAAATACTTTGTTTTAAATTACTCGTACTTTACTCTTCTTTTCAATAGTTATTTTTTTAATAAGATTTGTGGCTTGGATGCTTGTCCTTTAAGCAATGTCTTAATTTTTTACGTGGTAGAGCCATGCTGCAGCTATATTAGTAGTATAGTTGTAGCACGATGGTCGGCTCGACCGGGGGAAGGACCACGCCAATATTTTATTTGCATGCCGTACTTTTTAAGTGTCAGTTGACAGATCAAGATCATTGACGTTCCTATTCTTTGTTAGTCGCATAGTTATTTTAAGGGATATTATTGAATTTAAAGTAAATGCATTTAGTCTTGTTTTAATAAAATGGTTTAATATGAAAGGTGGTTAAAGGAAGAACGCACATGGATTCTTACAAGAAAGTCAATTTAAATTTAATTAAATGTAGCAAAATTGTCCATTGTTCAAAAAGGGTTAGTATACTACTAAAGACTATATACTTGACAGTAACTCCTAGGAATGAGGTGATCTTTGTTAATGTTTTCGTATTTCATTGGTCATAACATATTATATTGTAACTTTTGTTACAAAAAGTAGTCCCGCTGTGTTTTTTTTGCTGGTTCTTCCAGGATAGAGGATTTCCCGAACCAGTGGTAAAAGCATAAACGAATATCAATAAGTATTCTTGTAATCTATATTGAATAAAAATTATTCTATTCTATTGTATTTTAATTTGTGTAGTATCATCGTAAGAGTATCCATCTCACCATAACGTTCCATGGGTTGTATAGGAGTTGACTACGTAAAAAGCTAGAAAAATCAAATGACATCCGATAGACAGCCGGATAACCATTTCGTATCTTCAGTTTATAAAAATCTACTGCTGAACATCTCTATCATCTCTCATCTCTACGTAAGGCGAAGATTTTACTTTATCATCACGCTTTAGGCAGATTGATGATTGCAGTGCCAGACACCGCGCATCTTTGACAGTGCTGCCCGTTGCAGGTCTGGGTATTTCTTATTATACCGCAAGATATCGAATCTATGTCATGCAGCTATAACACGCGGAATGAAACGGTTATTTTTTAATAAAAGAGGGGGCAAACGAGCTCGCGGCTTACCTGACGGCAAGTGTCAACCGCCGGCCATGAACACCAGGAGAATTGCAGGTGAGTTACCAGCCTTTTAAAAGGCAACGAGCTCGTTTCTTGAAGGTTCCTAAGTCGTACAAGTCTGGAATACCGCCGGTGGTAAAAGATTCCTCAACAATTTCGTGCGAGAAAGAAAACTTCTAGTAAAACGCACAGTGGTGAACATAGAAGCATCCAGATGTTGTGGGTGGTACGAGTATCGTGAGTTTGTCGCGATATGCGGTGTTGAAATTTGGCGGCTTGATTAATCCGAAAGTTATTTAGAACACTTAGCGGTGATGTATTCTTACACACTAGCACACAGCACGACATAATATCATATATAATACATTAATTTATTGTAATAATAATAGTAGTTCTTATAAAAATATATTTTTATATACGTGACATACATTTTTTATACGATAATTGTGATAAACGAGCACACAGTTCACCTGATAGTAAGTGGTTACTGTGGCCCATAGACATCTACATCTATCCTCGATTACGAATCAAAATGTAGATGCGTCAACACCCGTGAGGACTAAGATGGTATGCCTCGTTTCCAGTAAGAAGGGTCTCTGGTTCTCTACACTCACCGTACGAAACAAAGCAGCATTAAGCCTGCTATTTTATGCTGATATTCTGTGAGAGCATGGTCCTTCCCTGGTCGAGCCGACCCATTCGTGCTACAACTATACAATAAATATATCTGCCGCATGGCTCTACCACGTATAAAAATAACCAATATATATATATGAATAAATATATAAAAATAACTAATATGAAAACTCGCACTTCGTAAGATTGAATATAGGCATCAGTTTACTTCGTAGTCGGGCCAAAATTATTTTCTATGCCTAATTAGAGCAGAAGATTTTAAAAAATAATAATAAATTGAAATTAATATTTTCTTATTTTTGAATGTTGACTTAGATTCGTAATAGTTGGATTTATAATAACGATACATCTGCAGCGATGATTTTGATGATTTAACTATATTTACGGCAATTTATACACTAAGCGGTCGAAAAGTTAAACAACAGCGTTGCTTAACTACATATTTAATATTTATTAATAAATTTCTACAATTAGTCCCACTAATATGGCAGTTTTAAACTTTAGAACTAATACGGATCTCTCATAAAGTTTAAATCACAAAAATAATTAGTTCCATAAAAAATTTTCAATTGTTTATATTACTGCGTTACCAAAGTCCTAATTAAAAAACTTTAACTTTTCTAATAAAAACAAAATAAATACAAAATTTAATATAAACTGGACACAGACGCTTTAATTTATGATGAACAATAGTTGCGTATTAAGTTAAGACATTTTTAACTAGCCAGAAGCTTGTATATTACTGTAAATACTGTAAAAAAATTGGGGACAGGTAAGTAACGCAGTGGTAGTCATAGTAACACAGTAGTATTTCACATACAATATTTTGGTCAAACTTTCTAAAGAGATCTGATTGATTAGAAAACAAAAATATAAAATAAACTTTTATAACGTGACATAATATAAAAAACTCAAAATGTCTGGTAATCATCAGCTAAATTAAAACTAAAAAAATAATGTTCTCTCTCATAAACTAGTCTATTTCAGTCATTTGCACTGAAACAAATTAACAATGGTAAATCAATCTTAAAGAACTAATAAGGCACATTTTTCTAATAAGTCATATTTTCAAAAACGTTCAGTGGCTTATCAAAATCATAGTACCCGTTTACTGTCCAGTGTAATTTTTGGGTTATGAGCAATTTTCAAAATACTATCGTAGGGTCGTAAGAACTATTAGTTTTTTTGCCAGTACTATCTACAGTCTTATAAAACATAATCTTGACTTCTTCCTCTTCATCTACATCACTTTTAGCGACACCTAGGTAAGCATAATCTTTGTTTTTAACACTGGAAAATTTTACTGAAACATGAACTCCGTCTGATATTTTTAATGGATGAATATTATCCTCTTCAACTAGCTACCTTTCTTTTATGTTAGAACTGATGGTTAGGCAAAGTTAGCAATAAGCTCGTTGTCAGAGCTGAAAGTTGAGGAATAAATCGTATTAAAGTAAGTTCTTTTAGATACGGAAACAATATTAGATGTGTTGGATAGGGTTTCTTCGTCGTTCAATCTATCCGAATAATTGGTGTTTCTGATTGTGTCAAGGACGGGAACAGCAACTGGTTAATATGTTTTTCGATTCATGCAAATGCAATACCCTATTTGGCGAAAAACAACTACTGTTTGTTTTTGTTTCACCTGATAAATGCGTAAAGCCTCACGCACAATATCAGTCTTCATTTTTGAGTGTGAAATATATTTTCCTTCAAAAAATTCGTTTCAAGCCTACCTTTTATTTTACTGTCTTTAAGCTCTTGTAATGATCTTTGATGGCATTGGATAACGTAGAATATTTCTTATGTTGAGAACCATTGCTTGACTTTTTAGCTCTTTGGTAACCTTTTTTTTGTATATACTACACTTTCTTGTCAGTTCTTCCAGTCACTCCTGAAAATTTTAGATTTTTTTCTTTATAAATGCAGATTTGTCTCGTCGTATTTTGTCTTCAACATCCAGACCTAGGTCAAACTAGAGTTCCCGAAAGCGGGGTGGAAGCCGGACATTTCCCGTCCGTAATTTGTAGAGCAACATTTTGACGTTCCCAGCGTTTCTTATCCGCAGGCTTCCATTTACGCTTGGCAGCTCTATGCTCTCGCTCTGTCATGTCTTTTACTAGTGTTTTTTCGCGTGGTACCTCTCAAGCTGTTTTATTTTGGCTTCAGCAATTTTTATGAGCTCCTGCTTTAACTTAAGCCTATGCGACGTTACTTTTCAGCGTGAGTCAAAGCCATTTAGTGTAAAAGTTACTTCCTGCAATAAAAAGAGGCTAATTATGGGTATTTTGGTTATAACAATGTATAACTAGCCTAAAAAATACACTTAAAACAACTGCGTTACTTTTAAGGGTAACGAAGTGTAGCAGTAACGCAGTTGTAAATATTTTGACTACATCGTTAATGTGAACTTAATGGAAAAACAAAATGCAAACATTTAGTCACTATCATCACCGATAACTAATTAATTATGTTTGAGTTTAGTAATAATGCAAATATCGTCAGTACTTACCATTCGACGGCGGTAACTCAGCGGCCACGCAATAAACACACGCTCCTCTCCCAACAACTGTGAAGCAATTGATTCGGTTACCGTGCTCCCCCCGCGCAGCGGCTATCATTCATTTTAAGAGTTACAACAAGTCGAACGAAATGGCGTACATTAAATTTTAATACACTTACTTTAAGGTTTGTTTTCATATAGTCACGCAAGGTAGCTAAGATTTTATTTATCGTTGGGGACACAGTGCAAAGTATTTTTTTATTTTATTACACGTTTTAGGTAAAAAATATCTATTTTAATTGTAATAAGGTCCAAAACGTATATTTTTGATAATGACATTCAGAGACAATGCCACCTAGAAGATATTATGAGAGATTGCTATTTAGGTACATCATGAGACTGGTGCTCAAAGACAGTAATATTTTGTATGAAGAACAACTGCGTTACTAAGAAAGACAACGTTGTTACCGAAATTTGCAAATAAATAATATAAATTTTGATTACATCTTATTTTGTTAAGTATGGAATTAGTGTTAAATTTATGATTGATGAACTTACAGTTTGTTTTAGTACTGTTTTCCCATAAAAAGTGAAATTCACTTGAAGGGACCGGTTTTTAGACATCAAAAAAGTATTTTGGCCCAGCTCTTCGTAGGAACGGGACGATGAGAGTGATATTTTGTTAGGCGGATATTGCGGATTGAGTCCATAGGATAGAGTGAGAATGTATAGGTTCTTTGAGAGATTACTCGGATAATAGAAACATGGAATGAAGGATATGCTATATGTGATAGTAAAATAAAAATACAGACTATATATGTTTCACCACTTAAACCAGGCTATTGTACAGGTAGTGTAGCATCGACATGCTACTTTTTTCTAAGTATTCTGTAACTACCTGTAAGACGTAGGAAGTCGATGGGTGCAGGTGACCCCAGAATCGTGTAATGTGGCATTTCTTGGGGAAAGCTTATATTCACCGTTGCATTTGTGACGATAGGTTCTTAATGATGATACATCTGTTACAGGTTTAGTCATCCCTTTAGTGCAGCAGTAATATTACAGATTTATTGTATCTCTAATATAAACGTTAAAGTTTAATATGAAACTATTGAACTCAATAAGCAGTTCTGTCTGTCGTAGGGTTATATATATATATATATATATATATATATATATATATATATATATATATATATATATATATATAGATTGGTGATTACAATCTTAGACATGTCTGTGAGCGTCTAGGAGCAAATGGTCCGCTACGTTACTTCAGCACCTGTTGGCTTACTTCACATTTCTTCTAAATATTTAAATTCTTAGACATTCAGATTTCCTTACGATGATTTCTTTCACCGCCGAATATATGGTAGTTAAACAAAAAAAGATTGTAGTACGCGAGCTACCAGTGCTGATGCGAGATGTTAGTAATTAGTAGGGCATTATCCCAGGTCTCACAACGTGAGGGAGTACTCTACTAAGATTATTTATATTTATATAATTTTAGCTAGACATCAAATCCATATTATTATTACGTTACAATAAAACAGACATTGAGTTATAAGATTAGTTAATTTTTCAATTGATTCACTTCCGTTTAGATTAAAAAATGTAATTGAAAAAAAATATGTATGGACTGCCTTCCGTTGGTCTGTGCGTCGGTGAGTCTTCTAGCTTAATAGAAATATAAGCGAAAGATTGAGATATATAGAATTAAATAAGATTCCATATATTATAAGAAGGATCCATATTGATTTTTGTTATTAAACTTAATACCGTTTGAAAGTTATTATCACTTCTCCTCACTTCTTCACCCTATTAAGAGAATAACAAGGAGACGGCCCCCAGTCCCCGGTGGCTTCGATATTCCTGGCTACGGTGGCGACCATGGTAACGGCGGGGCAGGGGTGCTAAGAATCTCCGGTGGAGGTTCGGTTGCCATCTTAGACGACTCGACCTGGCAACGTAAAAACGCACGCACCCCTGCGGACTGACAAGAAGATCATGGAGCTGGAAGAAGAGATGATGATGAGACAAGTTACGCTGGCATATTATAGGATTATCCGAAGTCCGAAGAGAGGGGGAGGACACGGTAATCCTCGAATCCGGCAACTTGCTCTATCACCGGGAGGGCGACCATCTGTCCCAAGGAGGTGTAGGATTTATCGTCCACAAGTATCTCGTTAACAACGTTGTAAAGATCGGGAGTGTGTCGACGAGGGTTGCGTACCTTATACTCAGAATCACCAAACGGTATTCGCTGAAAGTCATACAGGTTTATGCACCAAACTCAGCACACCCCGATGAGGAGGTGGAGGAAATGTATGAGGATATCTCTAGAGCCATGCATTCGTCCAAAAACCCAATATACGGTGTTAATGGGAGACTTCAATGCACAACTAGGCACAAGAGAGAACGGTGAGCTGAAAGTAGGGAAATTTGGAATAGGGCAACGGAACCCAAGGGGCCAGTAGCTGGCCGACTTCATGGAGAAAGAGGGACTCTTTATGACGAACTCTTTCTTCCAAAAGCGGCAGTTCCACAAAAACTTAGATTGATTTCATTATGACGACCAGACGACAACTGTTCAGTGATGTCTCTGTGATTGCGAGGGTGAAAACTGGTAGTGATCACCGAATGGTTAGAGGCACACTGAACCTAAACGTTAAGTTGGAGGAGGTCTCGTCTAATGAAGTCAACGCTCCGTCCCCCTCATGCTCTAATCTAAATTACCGAAACCTTTCAGCTCGAGTTACAAAACCGTTTTCAGTGCCTAGAAGACTGCAATGAAGTGGAAGTTATGAATAACAAGCTCGTGGAAACTGTCCCATGCGGTCGGAGCTAAGTTCTGCAAGACCCGCCGCAGAAGAACACAAAAACTCTCCGATCACACTCTTAATCTCATGGCTGTTAGACGAGAGATGAAGCTGCATTCTTTAACAGATTTGACAGCATACAGGCATCTGAACAGACAGATCTCCAAATGCATGCGGCGGCACTTACGCAATTTCAACACAGCTTGTATTGAAGAAGCGAACGAGCGCAACCAAGGCTCCAAAGTCTTTGCCAGAGATCTGTGTGCCAGAAAGAGCCAACTGTAAAGCTGAAGACCGAATGTGGCAGCATCGTTTTCGGAAAACCTGAGATTTTGAGTGACATTGAGAGGTTCTATGGGCAGCTGTACACGTCATCGTTGGAGCCACACGCAAGTGTGAGTAACGATCCAAGAGCGAGTCTTATCCGACACTATTCCGAAGATATCCCGGACGTCAGTCTGAGCGAGAATAGAATGGTACCTTAAAAACGGCAAGGCCCCAGGCGAGGATGGAATTAACAGCGGAGCTTCTGAAAGCGGGTGAAAGACCGGTACTTGAAGTCCTTCGGAAGCTCTTTAATTTCGTCCTCCATGGTGGCATTACACCGGAGGCGTGGAGCAGAAGTGCGGTGGTCTTGTTCTTCAAGAAAGGTGACAACGCTCTCTTGAAGAACTACAGACCGATTTCCCTTCTGAGCCGCGTCTACGTGCTCTTTTCGAGAGTCATTATAAATCGTCTCGCGCGCAGACTTGACGACTTCCAGCCTCCCGAACAAGCCGGTTTCTGAAAGGGCTTTAGCACCATAGACCACATACATACCCTTCGGCAAATTGTACAGAAGTCCGAAGAGTACAATTTGCCACTATGTATGGCGAATGTGGACTGTGAGGAAGCCTTTCCGTCGAAATTTGGGTGGCGCTGCAGTCCCTTCAGCGGTGCCAAGTTGACTGTCGGTATATCGAAGTGCTGAAGTGTTTGTACAGTAGAGCTAAGATGGGCTATCCGAGTACAGAACCAGAGTACGAAACCTATCCAATTGCAGAGAGGTGTAAGACAGGGTGATGTTATATCCCCGAAACTCTTCACCGCTGCATTGGAAGACGTTTTCAAGCTTCTGGACTGGAAAGGATACGGTATTAACATCAATGGCGAGTACGTCACTCACCTTCGATTTGCCGACGATATAGTCTTATGGCAGAATCGCTGGAGGACCTAAACACTATGCTTAATGACCTCAATAGTGTCTCCCAACGGATAGGTCTTAAGATGAACATGGACAAAACAAAGATTATGTTTAATGTCCATGTCATACCTATGCCGGTGGTTGTTGGGAGCACTAAGCTCGAAGTTGTTGACGAGTATGTTTACCTGGGACAAATAGTCTGACTAGGTAAGTCCAACTTCGACCGAGAGGTCAATCGACGGATTCAACTTGGCTGGGCAGCGTTCGGGAAGCTACGACACATCTTCTCGTCAGACATACCTCAAAACCTTAAAACGAAATTGTACAACCAGTGCGTGTTGCCAGTGATGACTTACGGACCTGAGACGTGGTGCTTCACTGCTGGCCGTATGAGGAAGCTCAAGGTCGCTCAGCGAGCTGTGGAGAGGGCTATGCTCGGAGTTTCTCTGCGTGATAAACTTAGCAATGAGGATATCTGCAGTAGAACCAGAGTATTCTACATAGCCCAACGGATTAGTAAGCTGAAGTGGCAGTGGGCCGGCCATATAGCATATTCGATCAAATCCTCTGTTTTCTTTTCTTGTAAAAATTATCACCACTTTTTTTATTTTTTTCATTATAGTTAAATGAAACGCTCATGAGGCGTGCACTTTTGGGTTTTCCATATATTTTTTGTTTTTCTTTGTGTTTTTTTTATATTCACTGTCAATATAATTCTGCCAATTTAAATTCTGTCATGGAAAGCAGTGGATTTTCATAGGTTTTAACTGTAACGGGAAGGACCTATGACTATACCATAATTTCATGACTATGACCAGTTATCATGATAGGATTATCATAGCTCACTGTCACACAAAAACTAAAACAATATGCATAGTCAATGCATATTGTTTAAGTTTTTGAAAACTGTAATATTACTTATTTTTATTTATATAACAGCGTAAATATTCGGTTTTAACGTTAGACAGTCGCTATCGTTCTGTTATCGCTAGTTAGTGTAATTTAGCGCCCGCCAGAATATTGCGACTCATTCCGCCTCCCAGCTATTTGGGACGCGCTTGGCTTGTATTGCATATATGCTGCTAAAGCATTAATAATATTTGTTTTTTTTTTTAAAGAATAAGAGTGACAAACTAGTACACAGTCTAGCTGATGGTAAGTAGATTTCGTGGACCAAAAATATTTACATTTATCCTCGATTAAGAATCAAAATGTAGATGCGTTGTTACCCCCGAGGACTAACATGGAATGTCTGTAAAAAAGGTCCCCAGTTCTCTACACTCACCATACGAAACACAGCTGCATTAAGCTGCTTTTTTACACTGTTATTCTGTAAGAGCATGGTCCTATCCCGATCGAGCCAACCCACACGTACTACAACCAAAACATAGCTGCGGCGTTGTTCTACCACGTAGATTGCTTGGTAATACTCATAACATTGTAGTAATTCTGGCACCAAACAGTAGATCGTGCAACGTGTTTCGAACTGAATATTTACGAGCTGCTTAGTCCTCAGAGGTGAAAACGCATCTGTAATCTTTCTTAAATTAAGTTGGTTGCAGATGACCATGGGATATAGTAACCACTGCAATAGTCATACATACAAACAAACCATTTTACTTTGGCAGTTATAAGAATAAAACTTTATTTTATATCCCTTCTATAAGAATATGTCCACTTTGCAACGAGATATCCATGTAAAGCTCCGGCTTGGATATTTTTGATCTTAGATCTAGGATATTCAAAAGTGCACTAAAACAGCTTGCACTTATTCACACTCATTGCCTTATCACAAAGGTATTATGTATATTTATTATGTAGTTATGTATGTCATAAATATTGTCTAGCGAGGAGTTCATCTCTACTGTAATAAATACAAAAATGACGTGTCAACATATTAAGATAGAACTGTTATATAAGTGTTTTTTTTTTTTAATATTATTTGATTGTTATCTGTTTTGTAGTTTATATAATAAAGAAATCAATACACACAAATACTAATAGCCTCCATAAATCCTATTGCTGGGTACAAGCCTATCATCATTTATGCCTATCATCATAGGGGGCAAGGAGGCCGCTGCAGTGCTTAGTGTTTGCGGATTTCATTTGTCCCTGAAATTGTTTTTTGTTGTCAGAGATGCAGGTTTCTGTTGTTTTCCTTTACTGCCGAGCAAGCGGCATATCAAAACTTAAAATAAATATGAATGTATGTAAATATGAAAAACGTTACCTTGCTCCCCGCATTTTGCGAGCGAATTAGTACTAAAGCCGTGTGAATTTTAGAACAAGCAACGTACATCCACCCTCAAACATATCTCGGCGGGCACCACAGATAATTATACGAGTATCTTAGGCATAGAGCAGTCTCGGCACTGACCGAGGCGGCTGCAAGTGCTAGACCTTATTTTCTATAAGATATAAATAAAAACTAATCGATAAAACGTGTTTTCAATATTACCAAATCATTACTATGTTGCCTTTTCAATTGATACATGTTTTACACAGATTCATAATAAAATCTCTACAAGTTGTAAAAAGCAATTTAATGTCATTTTTAACGAGGTAATTATTTTTATTCGCGTTTCTATCTTCACACAAGCCTTGTCCGTATTTTCAATTTTAACAAAATGGTTTTGTTTTTGCGTTTATTATCTTTACGAAGTTCAAAAATTTTAAAAAGTACTTTAACGTCGCCTTAAAATGAAACTAACTTTAATGCCGTAGTATCCGGTTTGCTTGCGTGCGTGTCTACTGCTCTCTCATTCTTACTATGTATAAAAGATTAATAGATTTTGGAAATTTTGTGTACAACTAGTATACTATATTATATAGGTTACTACGTACATACTGTAATACGTGTAAAATGTATAATATATTGTACTATAGTTGATATTCAGAGACAATCTTGAGTTAAAGTTTGTACTTCGCAATGTCAACTTTTGAGTATATATAGACAAAAGTGTTACACAAATTTTGACACTGTGAAGTTTGAGCTTATGATTTCTCGTATGTCTGAACGATTAAAATGTATTTAAGTAATGGCATATTATAATTTTATCTTTACCTGTTTTTTGTTCACCTGATGTTTTTAACATACACATACTACTACTAATAGTGTTCTCATTAGAAATGCCTTAATACCAAACGCAACATGACGTTCCACAGTTTCAAAATTAATAACAGTTTTTTTGGTTGTAGTCATGTCAATGGCGCCCAAAGACTTTTTAAGTAATAGTAGTAGTAGTAGTATAATACCTATATATTTAAATCTCTTTGATGGTGCCCAAAATTGAATGTAATAATTATTTAATGAAACATTATGCAAAAATAAAACAAAAACTATATTAACCCGAGTTAATTTAAAACAATAATAAAAAATAATAAAAAGTTAATTCAAAGTTGTTCAGATTATAGAAATAACAAAGTTGTTTTTGTTTTGCTTTTGATTTTAACTTATAAGAAATTATAATTTAGCAGCTTAACTCTCCTGTGTTTCGTATGGTGAGTGTAGAAAACTGGATACCCTTTTCACTGGAAAATAGGCATTCCATTTTAGTCATCACGGGTGACAACGCATTTGAATTTTGATTATTTATTCAGGATAGATGTAGATGTCTATGGGTCACAGCAACTACCAGGTCGACTGTGTGCTCGTTTGTCACACAATCCTATAAAAAAATAACAGTATAATAAAAGTAAGTTTATATGAGTCACAGCATCCACTTATCATCAGACGGAATGTGTGTTCCAAATGAAATTACTAGACTAAAATTATTAATGTTAATTATGTATGATAATTAGGTACCCAATACATTTCGCTAAGCTATCTTTACATGAACCCTTTCGCTGTTCCGTGCAGCACTACATACAGGTAATTGCTATACTCTTATTTTTGTGTTTGCAAACCGGACAGTGAAAGTGTTAATGAACAGTAATAAAATATACGTTGACAAATATGACCGGTGATATGGTACAATGTGAATGCATCATCTCTTTCAACTTAGTTATTACTGAAATACGGATACTAAAGAGAGGTGTACCTCTCTTTAGTATCCGTATAAAATATTTTTGTACTGTGAGCTCTGGCGCTTTCGAAATCACGTGATCGATGTACTAAGTACTTTGAACACGTGATCAAAAAACATAACAGCGCCTAGAGATTTAACAGCTTCCATGAATGATTATTATTATTATTGTAAATTAATATTGTTATTCAAATAAACTCAGACATTAAGTTTTAAAAGCAACAACATTCAAATACTTTTTTTATTGGACAGAAAACGTGTACATGATAAATATTTTTGTATGAAAACAGTGTCGAAAAATGTGGATGACAGTATACTGACCTGTGTTCCATTTTAAATAGTAACCGGTATAGCAAACTAAAAAGGAATGGCTTCGCAGTATAATGAATTGACTTTACACAGTGGTCACAGTGTATATCGGAACAGCCTCTACTTGAATACACAATCTTCATTCATACATACCTACTTGTTGGTATACTTGGATCATCATTCATCATCATACAGCCCATCATAAGTCCCCTGCTGACCATAGGCCTCCCCAAGGAATTCCACAAAGCACAGTCCGAGTCACCTGCATCCATCGACTTCCTGCATGTCATACCAGGTTGCCACTCCATTTAGCGGGGGGACGCCGTTTTTAGCAGTTTTATAAATATTTACCTTTTCTCTTTTTCGATTTTACCTTTTCCTCACCGATTAGCACTTTAACACACTTCAATTCAATTTCTCTCAATTCTCCGTATAAACAACAACTATGAACTATAGTATATAAAAACAAATGAACTAGTGATACATATGTAAGTGTGAAACGTACTTTGACCAAAAAGATACGTATCTCTCTTTTCCATTTAGTGATGCGTTTTCCGCACGTATACTCTTAACCTCATAATATCGTGACATATTAAAGTAAAGAGCTGCTATAAATCCATATTTAATGAGGAAAAACAGAAATACATGTCGGGTTAGATTTATATTGCAACAGAAAATTAAATGTTCTAGCCCGTACTCTAGTTTGCACTGAACTGTATGTATGTCAGCGGGCTTAGTCATCTTCCTCAAACGTGAAAATAATGATCTCTGCACACATAACATACTATAAGCAAAATAATATTATGTCGTATTCCAATCTTAGAATTCGGCAGATTGTAATCTGCCTAGGCATTTCTTGATTATTTATTTTGTGTCTAATTTATATTACATATGCCTCAAATAATTTTGTATCTCGTACATGCAAAAAATTTAACCTAAAATATTGTAAATTAGATATTTTTATTGAATATAATAGTTACAAAGAAAATATTGTAAAACTTAATATATAATTGGTAGTTTCACTTTAAGTTGTACATATAATAATACTTTTAACTGCTCAGTACTTAATGTTTAATTTATGAATACAATTTAGTTAGTTTTATTCTTTTATTTTTTTAAATTTTTATGCAATTTTTATACAAAAGTGATGGCTAGCTTTTATTATGTATTAAATATCTGTGGAAGCTTCATTGGATTTTAGGATTACTTTTATATGTTTTATTATGTAATTTATTATGTTACTGTAAGTTTCCCTTAAAAAGCAAATAAATAATTGAATAAAAATAAATATAAATGTACGCGACTTTGGGTACTAAGAATAGGTTTTAGGTACTAGGTTAAGGCTTTGGGTACTAGGTTAAGGCTTTGGATACTATATATAGTCCGCGATTTGGAAGTAGATTAGGTGTGGGATCAGCAGTTGATTTAAAAGATGGAGAAGAAGTTGCATTGGAGTCATTGAAGTGGGCCAGTAGGTTAGTTTCAATCGGTCTAACTGTACTGTCACGACTTCGCCATTTACACTAATTTTGTATGTTTTGGCTTTTCCCACAACAACGTCGCGAGGGCCAGTATATGCCGAATGTACCTCTTAAAGACAGAGAGAGAGAGAGAGAGAGATCAGGTACAAAAAACGGTACCTGCTTTCCTAGGCACGGGGGTAAAACACTGTCAACTTCCTGACTCCGAGCTGTTACTGAGTATTTCTTGACAGGAAACCTCAATAATTGATTAGTTTGGACGACTAGGGATTCGAACCTGAGACTTCATGTCCAGTAGTCGCGGTTACGGCCACTACACCAACAAGGCATAATATTATTAAGAATGAGAGGATATTTTAATATATTATTACATAGGTAAGATGGTATTAGAAAATATTCCGAGATGAACGAATTATTTACGTAACATTTATGCTTGGCCGAGATAAGAGCACGTATTATCGAATTTTCATCATATGACCTGTAAAATTACACTCACACCTCACACCATTCAGTTTATAAAATGGCCTCTTAACTCATAGCGCGTGTTATATTTTCCATGTAGGTCAAATACAAAAATCTACATAATATTATGTGAGGCTGTGTAGGCACTGGAACGTATCAGTTCACGTCATAGACACGGATTCGCGGCAGACGTGAGTGGTATTTGTAAGACGGATATTGTAGATTCGGTTTCGAAGAGGGCGAGGTTTTTTTATTCTTTCATTACACAGTCTATCAAAAGTCCTGTGCCGTATATAGGCTTCCCGGTAGATTGCCTTATAGGGGGTTTGCAATAGATGCCACGCTTGGCATGTGGGTTGGCGACCGCAGTTATAATTATTTTGAGACCAGAAGATTGGCAACAGCGTCTTTCTTATAACAAATGAAAAAAAAACAACAGTGGCCAACCCGCCTGCCAAGCGTGGCAACTATGGCAAATATCCACTTTATGAGGATTTCTACGGGAAGGCCAATGATCAGCGGTGGATCTTGATAGGGTGTAATGATTAATGAAAAAAATTATTTAAAGAACGACATATTATTTACATGAAATCTGTATTGTAGAATGTTGGAGACTAAAGTATACTAATAGACGCTGCAATTGCTACGGTTAAAAGGCTGGCAAGCACTGTTTCATTGCGCGCTTCGCTCGCCACATCTGCTCGTTACCCCAACATTGCCGCTTGTTAATACGTTCGTAAACGTTGTTCTCACGATAATGAAACCAAATTGACGGCGTATACAGCTTTACTAAATGGAAATTTCTGGAAAAGAAAAACATTCGTGCCGGCTCAAAGCAGGTTAAAAACTTAATTAATTGGTATAAGTTGCGCTATTTAAGAAGCGGTTTTAAATGGCTACTGAAGCATGCTTTCTTTTTCACACACTCTCGGTTAATATACTCGAACACCGTATGAAAAGACTGACAAATAAAATCTTCAAATTAATCTTGATTTGCTCTCTAGTATACGCGTTCTAGTGTGTGTTATTTTGATTACCCACTAACCGTTAGTTTTTATAATTTTAACCGAGTTCAAAAAATGAGCAGGTGCTAAATTCGACGTGTGTTTTGTTGTATGTTCACCGATTTCACGGAAATAGCTGAAATGGTTTAAATATTTTTTATTAAATAGTTTCTACTTTAGGGGTGGTTAAACATACGTTTACATATATAAATTTGCCACATAAATTTAACGAAAAATATCTATTACTGAGGATGAAAAGTAGGAAATGAAGATGCGAATATAACTTTATAGATGATTTTCACTTTGAAGTCAGTTTGTATGTTTATCAAAAGTGTAAATATGATTCATATTTTTACTGTTTTTTTTTTATCTATCCTCGTTTGCGAATCAAAATGCAGATGCGTTGTCACCCGTGAGGACTAAGTTGGAATGCCTCATTTCCAGTAAAAAGGGCCTCCGGCCACCTGCACTCACCAAGCGAAACGCAGAGGTAAACCTCTACTTCACGCTGGTATTCTGTGAGGTCGTGGTACCACCCCGGTTCGAGCCGGCCCATCCGTGCGACAGCAAAAGCTACCGCGTGGCTCTACCACTGTTTATTTTGTTGTAACAAATACACGTGGCATTTTTTATGATATTGTAAAATTTACGAAGAAAAAATTTGGAGTGTGAAATTATTTTATTATTTCATTTAGTTTTTTGTAGTCGGATTTTAATTTTTAAGGTTGAAAATTTTACTCCCTCTTGAGTTGACAAAGGAATACACAATTACAATAATAATTATTATGTTGCCTAAAAAGTTTTTTTTTATAGGATAAGGGTGACAAACGAGCACACAGTCCACCTGATGGTAAGTGGTTGCTGCGGCCCATAGACATCTACATCAATTTTCTATCACAAATCAAAATGTAGATGCGTTATCACCCGTGAGGACTAAGATGGAATGCCTCATTTCCAGTAAAAAGGGCCTCCGGCCACCTGCACTCACCAAGCGAAACGCAGAGGTAAGCCTCGACTTCACGCTGGTATTCTGTGAGGTCGTGGTACCACCCCGGTTCGAGCCGGCCCATCCGTGCGACAGCATAAGCTGCCGCGTGGCTCTACCACTATAAAATTACATTAAAAAACTAAAAAGTTACATTAATCACTTCACTTTTGCGCTGTCTAAAGAGTGTAACTTTTTTCAATTGATAAAAGGACCTCCCGTCGAGTAGAGCCAATTAATAAAAAAGAACTAATAAAAAAATGCTTCACAATTAAAAGTATAATACGAACAAAAAAAAGCAAACAAAATACAGTTGAATAGAGAATCTCCTCCTTTTGTAGTCTGCTAAAATGGCGCTTCACAATCCACTATAAATATCATCTCTAGTTGCATTCAATTTAAAATGCTTCCAAAAAACGTGAAACTAACAATAGAAGTAGGAACTTACTTATTTTGGTCACGTGCGATCTAAGATAAATTCCAGTGACGATTTTTTTTTTAGATTAAATTGGAAAAGTTAAAGTTAGACGCTTGTTTAAAGTAATGAAAGACTGTATTTTTATTGATTTCAGATTAAAATTAATTCTGTTAGTTCAAATTAAAATGCTTCTCTTTTACGATCTTCCTTTTAGCTGATGAATCTCCTGTATTTATCCAGATAGGCAGATGAAATGGGAATTCATTCAAATATCTAAAAAAGAATAATATACAGTTAGTATTGTTTTAAAATAAAATTATACTGATCACAACAACTATGTTGGAATTAAAATAATGCAAATCTACTCGTAAAACTTTGGTATAGCAAGTAAGGAAGATTTAAAAAATTATAAGACATTTTATAGAAAGTACTAATGCAAATAAACATGAAAAAAATTCATAATAAACAACAATAAATTGTGAACCCTTAAAATGATGCTATCACTCTACCGGTAAGTGGGAGTCAGGATGAATACAAATTGAAAGTCGTATATATTCGTAACAAATAAAGACGTAATTATACAATAACTTTACAATATTTCTCAATAGGAGTTGAATAATATAAATAATAAATAACTGCGGTTGAAAACCCGAACAAGCGTGGCCAACTGTGGCAAATATCGCCCCAATAAGGCAATCTTGGGTAGGGCTATTTTCAGCATTGGACTTTGATAGACTGTAATGATGACGTTGAGTAGAATGATACTCGTAGGTTCAATGGATGTCATTGATTCAAATTCATCTGTGTAAGCCGCGTACAAATTTGCTGTTGATTACATTTCAAACTCAGTGACCACGTCCCGCGCTTGACTGCTTGCAATGCTTCGATCAACGTGTGACGTCATTAGGCTATCTGCCAACCTTCTACGCGTCGTACATACATAGGTGATGTGGCAGAAAATGGTAAAGCTTAATAAAATAATATTCACTCTTGTTTTAGATAATAGGATATCTGGGCGGCAACTTGGCGCAGTGACTTAGCGACGAGATGTGGCGCTGAGGGCCACGGGTTTAAACGGCCCCTCGATAAAGAAGAAAATGCAAGCGTTATGTTTATCAATATACCAGTGTTTATCAATTTTTCAGTGGTAGAGCCAGGCGGCAGCTTTTGCTGTCGCATGGATGGGCCGGCTCGAACCGGGGTGGTACCACGACCTCACAGAATACCAGCGTGAAGTAGAGGTGTACCTCTGCGTTTCGCTTGATGAGTGCAGGTGGCCGGAGGCCCATTTTACTGGAAATGACGCATTCCATCCTAGTCCTCACGGGTGAAAACGCATGTGCATTTTGATCTGTAACAGAGGATAGATGTAGATGTCTATGGGCCGCAGCAACCACTTAACATCAGGTGGACTTTGTGCTCATTTTTCACCCTTATCCTATAAAAAAAAAGCCTACATAGAACTTAGAGTTCTTTTTATTTTTTATTTATTTATTAAATTAATATTCAATATAAATAATTTTCAATTCTTCCTTGCCATAATTTTCAAGTAGCAACAGGTATTTCACTTTGTCGTGTACTGGTAGTATTTTGCAATGATGAAAAAGACCATAAGGATTTTTTTATATTTATCTTTTATTTTGAGAGGGGCGATACATTTAAGGATGCGCAATTGTAGTTCGTATATTTTTTCAAGGTGAGTTTTATAAGTGCGTCCGTAACTGCTCAACCCGTACGAGACTATTGATTCGCCGAGTGCGTTATATAGTAACAGTAACATCTGGTAAGGTACTTTACTCTTGATGAGATAAAATTTTGCTAGGATTGCTCGTAGCTCATCGCATACAGATTCAATGTGATCAGTCCATTTCATACGATCATCAATTATTAAACCTAAATACCTATATTTTTCTACTATTTCAATTTGAGGACATTCACAGTTGTTATTATGGGCTGAACTTTTATGAAGACACGTGTGATTATGAGCTATAAGAGTAATGTTATGTTTTAATCTATTTTGACTTGAGCTAACGTACATCATTTTAGTTTTATTCGAATTAAGTATTAGTGATGCGCTAGGAAATATATCATGTACCATAATCTTCGTATTATTTGCTTTTGTAAGCCAATTTGTTTTAATAGTTTCTGACTGTAGAACCACACGTAGTTTTCCGGAGTTATTTTTATTATAACCAGAACGTTTTACTTCTACGATATTTTCAGTTAAGTCGAGTCTTTGTTGTAGTTTTTGTACGACTTTTAAAAGATCTTCGTTGTCGGTGAAGGGAATATTAAAAATATCAATAGTTTTAATAAGCTGTTGCTGTTCTTGTTCTTGTAATCTCTGTTCTAATGCACTTAATCTCAATTCTAGGTTTTTATTTTGGTTAGATAATTCGATGTTCTTCTTTTTCATTTCTTTGATTGTAGTTTTAAGCGCGTCAACGGTTTCGAGTATATCGTCAAGTTTTCTAGAATTGAATTCCAAAGACTCCGCAAACTGGCCCAATTGACGTTGTATAGCATTCTCCACTTTTGTTGTTATTTCTAACATCAGTTTTTTACCATCTAATGGAACAGAGGCAGAGGTTATAGGCGATCCAAATGCTTCATCATCGTCTTCATAATCAGGTATGACAATCGAAGTTCGTCTAGGTGAGCAGTTTTTGCATTCAAAACACGACCAATCTAGGTTTTCATTTGCTCGAAGCGCATTTCTTTGTTTGTTAGTAAGCCCTGAGCATTCAGTGTTCAAATGCACCATCTTCTCACAACGATGACACTCCACTCCAGGACGAACTTTCGTAATATTTTGTTGCATTTTTCACACTCGACATAATTATTTAATTTAAATATTAAAAGACACAAAATTATTTTCCGCAACCGAACGTCCGATTGACAAAAGCAAGCGGGAACGAGACGAAAGCGTATAAGAGAGTTGAAAAGGGGTTGTATGCTTATAAGAGTGGTTTATAAGTTATTATACAGCTCAAGCTGTATAAAGTCTGTATTAAGGGATCTAAGTAAGCTTAGGGTTCTTAATCAGAATATAAAAACCCTAGTATACAAATTTAAGTACTTTGTAACACTTCAATCTGATTTTATCATTAAAGTTGTAAAGAAACTGTTTTTTTTGGATGCTCTCCGTTGCTTATACAGCTCTAAGTGTTGTTATAGTATCACTAAAATCTTATTTCTGAACAATGGTGTATGCAAATTTTCTTCTAACACTTATTCTTATGGTTTTATTATACACTTGTGTAAATACAGTAGTTTTATGACTTCTTCTATGCGAGTTATTTAAAACTAAAAAAATAAATAACATTCATAGTACAACTTAAATCTGTACAAGTGACAGAATATCGCCATTTCTGCATGAGTTGCGTATTTATATTTTGATAGTGAATAAAATTACTTTGTTATCAATATGTGGCAAAAAAAAGAAAAGAAAAAGATTTGGTGCAGTTAAAAGATCGTATAAAATCTAAATTAAATTTATCCAACACTGTTCCCAAGACAAGTTTTTTCATCATTTATACGTATTTCTAAAGAGAAATATATGTAATGTTGAAAAACTGCTATATAGCGTAAGTAATAAAAATATTCTATTATACAACTGAATAAAAACCAATGGCTACATGATATAATCCATAACATACATAATACAGCAACTAAGATAATAAGACCCTCGAAATACCGTTTAGGCTGTTTAGCAAATTGTCGCTATTTTAAGACTCATAAAAAAATTAAAATATAAATTTGGAAATATTAGACATTAATGTAAGCCTATACCATTACTTTCAGTTTAACTAATGATGACGGTGCCCCAATGTGCCTTCATATCCATTAATTTTTTTTATTCTAACCAATACAACCGATATTTATTTACCCTATTTAATATTTTGTCCTTAGTATACTATTTTGTTATTTTGCGTGCGCGGTAATTTTTTGATAAAAACATATACAAGTTTAGCGTAAAACTAAATTTGCACTTTCAATTCACCAATTATCACCGTCAAACTCAACTCCAATCTGAATATAATATTAATTTGTTAAATATATGTTAAGATATTAAATATCGCCATCATTCAACAAACGTAGTTATTGTTTTATATTCATTTGTAATTCCGTTCAAAACCCAATTTAGAACGTTTTTAAGTTACTTATAAGACAATAACTGTTGTGTAATAGTTTTCTTGTACTCCAAATAACAGCTGTGATACAGTAGTTATACAGCCTTTTTTATGCTTGTTTCATGTTATATATATATATATATATATATATATATATATATATATATATATATATATATATATATATATATATAACATGGAAATATATATGAGTTGTTTAATGCTATTATACCGTGCTACTGACGCATAAGCTGCATAATTTGTGCAAATTGTTTACTTATAAGAATTGTATAAGCGCTTATACAGCTTTTATACACCCATAAGTTACAGCCTCTAGTATAAAAACGAACTTCAAAGCAGCTCGTATACAGCTTGCATGCTACTTGGGACGTATTTAAAAAAAGGAAAAAAAAAGTAATATCAAAAAAGTGTTATATTCAATTTAAAAACTTCTTGTCGTAGTTCGTGTTTTGCCTTTTAATTCGTTTCTATTGTATCTGATATCGGATAAGACATTCAACCAGACTGAGTGAGCTATCTTGAACATGAATGGTATTACACAGAGGTCCGAAAACAAAGGAAATTTGAATTTATAAGGAGACTTAGTCACTACCTACTACTTATATTTCGTAACTAAAAAATCCTTCTTTATATCCTTTTTTAAAGTCCACTATTATATAAATCCCCAGCGGCCAGCAGGATGCAGTTCAGCGCACTGTATGCAGCGACAGTGTGATAAATAATGTACGCTCTGTGAGTAAGGTAATTATATTGGGAACAGAATCTATCGGCCTGAAATCGGTGCTTAAATCGCCCATCTGGAATATTCAATTTAAAACTGTATTATACGAAAATGCTAAACACAGTTCTTAACCTATGTCTGTTATGGAATCGATTAGTGGTACAAACAGTCTTAATAATCATGGTCGATCTATAATCGATTATTAAAAAAATTATCCAAAGTCTATAAGAGTTTATTCAAGTAAAATTAGTAAATTTGTTTATCCTCTAAGAAAATTAACACAAACTGTCTCACAAAAAGCTGCACTTACTGCTTATCATGGATACGTTGCCACCAACTTAAGATATGGTATCATACATTGGGGAGGCGCGGCTGATGTTAACCTGTTGCCATTGTTTAGTATGCAAAAAAAGTGTCTTAGAGCAATGTTTGGTGCCAAACAAACAGACAGTTGCAGACCTCTGTTTGTAAAATTAATAATTCTAAATCTGCCCTCGTTGTACATATACCAAGCCTGCTTATTCGTCAAAAGCAATTTACATTATTTTAACTCGCACATTGCTAAGCACCCGAGACAAACAAAGAATAATGTTACTGTTATACCGTTTCACACATCTAGGACAGCCTTTTTCTCAAAAAGTTTTTATGCATTAGGACCAAAAATATATAATCATTTACCTGACAAATTAAAAGATTTAGAAATAAAAAAGTTTAAGAATAAATTATTAGAATTATTGACTGAAAGATGTTTTTATTCCTTAAAAGATTATTTGAGTTACAAACTTACATTTTAAATTAATTGACATTTGAAATATTTTCTGAATTATGTTTTAAGCAAAGAGTATTCAAATCACTACGTTTTAGTTATAAGCTTACATGTATTTTGACATATCAATATTCCATTCATAGACTTAGATTATACTGGTATAATTCCATTGTACTTTTGACATTATTATTTATAATCCACGTTTGTTAAAATAATTCATTGTATGACATTATGCTTTATTATCCGTGTTATTTGATTTGATTTAATGAATAATGAGATGATGTTTTAAGTTCCATAATTTTAATAATATTGTAAGCCTTATCTAGGCAGGTTGTGGTGATACTTAATTATTTTTATAGTGTTAAATCTCTTAAACCTACAACTAGCACAATAAATGACTTATTCTATTCTATTCTATTTTATTCTATTCAAGTTTGGATCAAATCAAAAAGTATAAGATTGAAAACACATTGCTTTATATTGTCAACCAATTTACAATTTTTATTTTTAAAAGATTTGTATAAATGAACAGTAATCGATTGTGAACATCACTAACTAAAGCAAATCTTTTTTAGACTTAAATTGAAATGAGGATATTTTTATAGAGTTATAATAATAAAAAATAATATTTATTGTTACATATTTACATTACGGTCCATCACCATATGTAGATTGTTAAACATCCCGTGATTGTCGTAAGGTAACTTAGGAAAATACACAGATTTTTTTTAATTACAAATACTAGTAATGCCTTCCCTTTAACCACTGACACTGGTAAATTTGAAATGCTTTTGTTAGCAGTTCTTTACGACAGTAGTCGAATGGCGAATTCGAATCCACGATCCATGATCTTTGTATTTCGAGGTCCTAACTCTGCCATTAGGCTACTGCCGCCTTGGGACTGTCTCGTATTTGTCAACGTGTAGTGCGGTGTAAGAATATCCACATCATGTATATCGTCCGGTGGGTGTCGTAAGAGGAAACACAGGGTAACACACCAGGCGATGGTCTTCCTAATTACAAAAAAAACTGCGGTTGCCAACTCGCTTGCCAAGCGTGGCAACTATGCCAAATATCCCTTCTACGAGGCAATCTTTGGAGGAGGCCTATGTTTAGCAGTGGATTTTGATGGGCTGTACAGGTAACAGTGAAGATTGTCTGATGTAGTTCGCGATTTATTCATCTTGTATTTATACTTAATGTAAAACACGTAGACCGCCAACGAGGCGTTAGCGTCAAAGGTGCGAGACGTCTGGTATTGCAATCGCCAATCTGCATGTAAAGGGTTGCGATTATTGAAATACTCCCTACAATGCTACCTTAGTAGACCTCATATTGTGCTCCCCAATATACTTATATGTACAGTACAGTTTATGTATCTTACAAGTTTATTTACGTGGTCGAGCCACGCTGCAGATATGTTATTGTTGTAGAACGAATGGGTCGGTTCGACCGGGGTTAGACCAAACTCTCACAGGACCACCAGCGTAAAATAGCAGTTTAATGCCGCCTTATGGTGAGTGTATAGATCCGGAGACCCTTTTTACTGGAAACAACGCTTTCTATCTTTTTCCTCAGGGGTCACAACGCAAGTACATTTTAGTTCTTAATTGGGGATAAATGTAGATATCTCTCGGTTACATCCGATTACCATTAGGTAGACTGAGTGATCGTATGTCACCCTTATTCTATAAAAAAAATTTAGTCGAGGCGATAATATCCGGATATTGTCAAAAATTATTAAGTACGCAGATCACATGATATTGTCAAAAGTATGAGCGCAATGCGTAAAGACGAAAGAACAAATTCATCCTCTTTTTCATGGTGAAAAAATTAATAGGCGGGCTTCAAGTGATCTTGAAATATTTAATGATAGGTTGAGGTGATATTTATACAGGTTTCCTCACGATGTTCTGTTCATTACCGAGCAGGTGGTAAATCGTCACTAAAAATCGTAATTAACAATTTAATTGGTGACGGCGGAGATCGAACCCGAGTTGATCGCGTACAGTGAAATTTACAGCGAGCGCCTCCCACCGGACTTACAATATGGCTCTTGAAAAATTGCTGTACTGCTGTGAAGACTGTTTATGCACGAATGAGGCTCTTACGACTGACAACGGGATGTCCATTCAACCGCTGTAACCAAATATTCACTGATTGGTAATGGTAACACCCTAAATGTATAAACATGCTGAAATGGTTTTACATAAACATTAAACATTATCTTTGTTTTGTCCATGTTCAACTTAAAACCTATCCGTTGGGAAACACTATTGAGGTCATTGAGCATAGTGCTTAGGTCCTCCAGCGATTCTGCCATAAGTACTATATCATCGGCAAATCGAAGATGAGTGATGTACTCGCGATTGATGTTAATACCGTATCCTTTCCAGTCCAGAAGCTTGAAAACGTCTTCCAATGCAGCGGTGAAGAGTTTCGGGGATATAACGTCACCCTGTCTTACACTTCTTTGCAATTGGATAGGTTTCGTACTCTAGTTCTGTACTCGGATAGCCATCTTAGCCCTACTGTACAAGCACTTTAGCACTTCGATATACCGACAGTCAACTTGACACCGCTGAAGGGACTGCAGCAAATTTCGACGAAATCAAAGGCTTTCTCATAGTCCACATACGCCAGACATATATGGGTCAGACATAATAGGTCTATGGTGCTAAAGCCTTTTCGGAACCAGCTTGTTCGGGAGGCTGGAAGTCGTCAAGTCTGCGCGCGAAACGATTCGTAATGACTCTCTCGAAAACAGAACGTAGACGCGGCTCAGAAGGGAAATCGGTATGTACTTCTTCAAGAGAGCGTTCTCGCCTTTCTTGAAGAACAAGACCACCGCACTTCTGCTCAACGCCTCCAGTGTAATGCCACCATGAGGGAAGAAATTAAAGAGATTCTGAAGGACTTAAAGTACCCGCTTTTAGAAGCTCCGCTGTAATTCCATCCTCGCCTAGGGCCTTGCCGTTTTTAAGATGCTAGAGAGCCATTCTAATCTCACTCAGACTGACGTCCGGGATATCATCGGAATAGTGTCGGATAAGACTCGCACTTGGATCGTTACTCACACTTGCGTGTGGCAGCCACACGCAAGCTGCCCATAGAACCTCTCAATCTCACTAAAAATCTCAGGTGTCCCGGAAATTACGCTGCAAAACTCGGTCTTCAGCTTCAACATTTGGCTCTTTCTGGCAGACAGATCTCAAAAACTTTGGAGCCCTGGTTCCGCTCGATCGCTTCTTCAATACGAGCAGTATTACAGTTGCTTAAGTCCCACCGCATGAATTTAGAGATCTGTTTGTTCAGTTGCCTGTATGCTGTCAAGTCTATTGAAGACTGCAGCTTCATATCCCGTCTAACAGCCATGAGATTTAGAATGTGATCGGAGAGTTCTTGTGTTCCTCTGCAGCGGGTCTTGCAAAACTTAGCTCCGAACGCATAGACACTTTCCACGAGCTAGTCATTCATATCGTCCACTGCATCGCAATCTTCTAGGCACTGAAAACGGTTTCGTAGCTCGAGTTGAAAGGTTTCGGGACTTTGGATTAGAGCACGAGGGGGACGGCGCGTTGACTTCATTAGACGTGACCTCTTCAACTTAACGTTTAGGTTCAGTGTGCCTCTCACCATTCGGTGATCGCTGCCGGTATTCACTTTCGCGATCACTGAGACTAGTACTAGACTAGACTAGACTTATACTCGCTTACTCACGAGTTATATACTGCTCAGTGACAAAAAGTTAAAACAAATCCAGACAGACTTCCAGGAAAAAATAATCTTGAAAAAACTAATACCTAGAATAATACCTAATATAATTATAAAGATTTTTGTAGAAATTATTAAGTAATTATGAACTAAAACAAAATTTATAATAAATTGCCAGAATACCTAAAAGCCAAAACAAATATTAATAAACTCATAAGCTCTTTAAAAGATATACTTATGAAAAAAGTTATTTTTATTCAATTAATGAATACATTAAGGAAAAAATTTAAGTGTCTGCCTCTCTCCTGTTCATTGCTATGCCTTTCGAGGTGAATGTGACTGTTAGCACTTGCATGTTTTGTTTAGTCACTAAGTCACATGTAACGCAATTTGTGAATAAATAAATAAAATAAACAGATACGATATTTTCAGCGAGGAATCTGTGCCAGCCCTCTTTGTACTATTCTTGTCGTATTTAATTGCTCTTATGTTAGGTTTTCGCTCCATTAACTGCACTTAATGGAGGATGTGTGTAATGCGGAAGTAAGCCGGCGTCAGGATCGCGTATCCGGTCAACTGGGAATGAATCGAAGGTCTCGAAATCAACTCTCATATTATGCATTAATACTGACATCTAAAAATTCGAGTACATAAAATACATCATAATCACAATCATTTATTTCGTGGGTCATAGGTATTACATAGATGTTAGATACATTATTATATAATCAAGTTCAACTATGTCCTACCCTGTGGGCACACGATGTACAATATTTTTGAAAATCATTTAAAGTATCTAAAAAAATAACAAAAAAATGGAACGTTAACAAAACATTAGTGGATATAGAATTTGAGAAAAGAGTTAAGTATATTAGAAATCTAATTATGAAAAAAATATATTAAATAATAACTATGTTTTACTATGTACCTTTTTAAATTATGACCTAGCAATATTTCATTTAGCTATAAATAGACGTTATTTATATAGCCAAACAGATGAGAATTTTAATTTATGTTTAATAAATATTTTATTTATTTACATAACATAATAAACAATATTTTATTATGTACAATAATAAAAACTATAATAAAAAAATCTAAAACTAGTAGTTTAATTATCAAACAGTTCTACTCACCGTGGTAAAGTGCCAAGAACGCTGGCCGCGTTGCCCCGCTGAGTGGCTACACTTAGCCTTTGCGTGAGAAAAGAACCAGCCCTCTTATCACCAGCAGCAACGACCAGCCGCGGATGGAGTTCCTTTAGGAACTTTATCGTACGTAGACCCCACGGACTGATAGTCTCTACAGCAAATGACACAAGTATATAGTGATCTCTCAGAGACTCATATTTGCACCACTTACTCAGTACTGGTTCTAAACGAGGTACCCCTGATAGATGAGAATACTATATTAATACCCCACAGTAATAATCTATTTATTTGCATAAATCATTAGGTATGTCATGGTTATGCATGGAACAAATTTACAAAGATTACACAATCGAAGAAAATATATTGCTACAGTTATACAAAGGATCCAAAAGATTTTGTTTTTGTACATTACGACTTATGATTAATAAGGTACTAAATGCTGTAGAAATTATTTTTATTCAAGTATTCCTGTAATTTTGATTTATATAATCTAGTTCTTAACATTTAAAAACTATTTGGTAACTTGATTTATAAACCAACACATAGATAAAATTTTATTTTATTATATTATACTAGGTCGTCCCTTTAAACGAACGTATGTGGGTTTCACCGATTGCGGGGGTTTAGATCATTTGCCGTTTTGGATATATGTTTAAAATGTATATTTCATAGATTTAAAGAAATGATAGAGGCCATAACCTTATTTATTTAAATACCTGTTGACACGCTACATTTGGTTTAAACCCATTTATTGCTCTGAAGTATTTTGTGTGCTAAATACTCTATTTTGATTAGTGCTTTCACCTCGAATTATAAGTCCAAAGCGAGGTAATGACTCTACGTATTATGGGACTGCCGCTGCGGCTGCCGTTTTGATGGTTGTTATATTTTTTTAATAGTTTTATTTTGACAAAAACCCAAATCTATATTTCGTCAAAATAATTTTTAATGAGTTCCGGTATTGACGGCTCTTTGGCGCAGTGGCTTGGCAATGAATTGAGGCGCCGAGGGCCGTGGGTTCAAATCATTTTTGTCCTCGTGAAATTTATGTAAGTAAACTACTTTCACGATTTAAAAAAAACTACTTGTTTGTGTATTTATAATATCAAGCCCTACATTTATTACGCTTGAGGGACAAGACGTCTAGCGTATGTGAAATCAAATCATCTAGTCGATCGTCAGAAAGCCAAGCATGCGTAATGTTCTTTTTAGCCAACTTCAAAAAGGTTTGTTGGTTTAAAAACAGCTAATATGAAAATCCCGTATAATATTTACAACTTTGATAATAGCTACCATACTGTTGATATAATAAATTATATTAAAAATACCTTGTTTGTTTTTTATAAGTACTTTGGACTTATATAATCAAAGTCAGCTGAACTGAGTAAGTGGCACAAATATGAATCTCTACATATTATCACAACATAGACTATCGGTCTGTGGGGTCCACGTGTTCCTTTAGCAACTACACCGCACGTGGTGGAGATAAGAGCTATAAGCTGCTGGTGATAAGAGGGCTGGTTCTTTTCTCGCTCAAAGGCTAAGTATGGCCATTCAACGGGGAAACGCAGCCAGCGTTCTTAGCACGATACCGCGGGGAGTAGGACTGTATGATAACTAAGTTACTAGTTTTAGTTTTTCTTTTATATAGTTTTTAATATTGTTTATATTAAAATATTGTATATTACGTTATATAATGTAAAACTAACACTGAAGTGCGACCAGAAAAAGTAAACATGAAATCCAAAAAGGACTATGGCGGTTACAAATTTATGATTCCAAAGGATAGATTACCTTTGTTTATGGATAAAAATTGAAAATCTACGGCTGACTGGAGTATCTTTCCGCAGATTTATTAGGTTCAATAAGTCGAGTAATCTAAATTAAAGTAAATCGATAACCTAAATCTTTATTAAAAAAACATGGTGAAAAACTTTAGGGATAACACAACAATCAAGTCGATAAGCTTTAATTGTAAATCTTTTATAACATCAGCAGACTTTGTAAAGTCTCTTAGTTAAAGGGCGGACATAATTGCATTCCAAGAGACATAGCTGCTGCCTTGATTTCTGACTTGGGTAAAATAAATAAAGATTTTATTTTCTTCGGGAAGTCTCCGCTTGATACAAGCAAAGGAATGCACATTGTAGGGTATTACACTATAAGGAAAACGCCAGTGTACGCGGCCTTCCTGGATATTTCAAATGCTTTAGACCTTATCAGTTATGACATTCTGTGGGAAAAATTGTAAAAGGCAGATCTACTCGTCTCGTACATCAGCATTTTTAGCTATTGGCATGGTCATCAAAATTATTCAGGTCAGGTGGTCTAATGTACAGTCGGACGAGTACAGGTTAGAATGCAGTGTGAGGTAAGGAGGGTTAACCTCACCTATACTTTTTAATATTTATATAAATGAACTGATTCATAGACTCGAAAGTGCACATGTCAGCTGCTCTATTGATGGACTTTGCATGAACAACATCAGTTACGCAGACGACATGGTGTTTCTGAGCCCATCAGTCCGTGTACTCAGAAGGCTTTTGTTCCTATGTGAGGTTTATGCAAAAGCCCACGGATAAATAAATGTCGCGAAGAGTGAGCTCATCGTGTTTAAGGTGGGCACATCATCATTCATCATCGTTACAGCCCTTCACAATTCCACTGCTGAACATAGGCCTCCCCCAAAGAAAGCCACAAAGCACGGTCCTGAGCCACCTGCATCCATCGACTTCCTGCATATCTTACCAGGTCGTCACTCCACCTAGTGGGGGGATGCCCTACACTTCGCCTGCCGGTACGAGGCTGCCACTCGAGAACCTTTCTTCCCCATCGGTTGTCGGTTCTTCAAGCTATAATACCGGCCCATTGCCACTTCAGCTTACTAATCTGTTGGGCTATGCCGGTCACTCTGGATCTACTACGGATATCCTCATTTCTGAGTTTATCACGCAGAGAAACTCCGAGCATAGCCCTCTCCATAGCTCGCTGAGCAACCTTGAGTTTCCTCATCCGGCCAGCAGTGAAGGACCACGTCTCAGTTCCGTATGTCATCACTGGCAACACGCACTGAGTGTACAGTCTCGTTTTCAAGTTTTGAGGTATACCTGACGAAAAGATGTGCCGAAATTTCCCGAACGCTGCCCAACCGAGTTGAATCTGTCGATTGACCTCTCGGTCGACGTTGGCCTTACCTAGTCGGAATATTTGTTCCAGGTAAACATACTCGTCAACAACTTCGAGCTTAGTGTTCCCAACAACTATCGGCATAGGTGTGACATGGATGTTAAACATGATCTTTGTTTTGTCCATGTTCATCTTAAGACCTATCCGTTGAGAAACACTATTGAGGTCATTGAGCATAGTGCTTAGGTCCTCCAGCGGTCTACCATAAGTACTATATCATCGGCAAATCGAAGATGAGTGATGTACTCGCCATTGATGTTGATACCGTATCCTTTCCAGTCCAGAAGCTTGAAAACGACTTCCAATGCAGCGGAGAAGACTTTCGGGGATATGACGTCACGCTGTCTTAGACCTATCTGCAATTGGATAGGTTTCGTACTCTGGTTCTGTACTCGGATAGCCATCGTAGCCCCACTGTATAAGCACTTCAACACTTCGATATACCAACTGTCAACTTGGCACCGCTGAAGGGACTGCAGCACCGCCCAAATTTCGACGGAATCAAAGGCTTTCTCATAGTCCACATACGCCAGACATAGTGATAAATTGTACTCCTCGGACTTCTGTACAATATGCCGAAGGGTTTGTATGTGGTCAATGGTGCAAAAGCCTTTTCGGAAACCCGCTTGTTCGGGAGGCTGGAAGTCGTCAAGTCTGCGCGCGAGACGATTCGTAATGACTCTCAAAAACAGCACGCAGACGCGGCTCAGAAGGAAAATCGGTCTGTAGTTCTTCAAGAGAGCAATGTCGCCTTTCTTGAAGAACAAGACCACCGCACTTCTGCTCCACGCCTCCGGTGTAATGCCACCATGGAGGACGGAATTAAAGAGCTTCTGAAGGACTTCAAGTACCGGTTTTCCACCCGCTTTCAGAAGCTCCACTGTAATTCCATCCTCGCCTGGAACCTTGCCGTTTTTAAGGTGTTGGAGAGTCATTCTAATCTCGCTCAGACTGACGTCCGGGATATCATCGGAGTAATGTCAGATAAGACTCGCTCTTGGATCGTTACTCACACTTGCGTGCGGCTCCAACGATGACGTGTACAGCTGCCCTCGAACCTCCCAATCACACTTAATCTAAGGTGCCCCGGAAACGATGCTGCCACACTCGGTCTTCAGCATTGACAGTTGGCTCTTTCTGGCAGACAAATCTGGCAAAGACTTTGGAGCCTTGGTTCCGCTCGATTGCTTCTTCAATACGAGCTGTATTGAAGTTGCGTAAGTCCCGCCGCATGCATTTGGAGATCTGTCTGTTCAGTTGCCTGTATGCTGTCAAATCTGTTGAAGAATGTAGCTTCATCTCCCGTCTAACAGCCATGAGATTAAAAGTGTGATCGGAGAGTTTTTGTGTTCTTCTGCGGCGGGTCTTGCAGAACTTAGTTCCGACCGCATGGACAGTTTCCACGAGCTTGTCATTCAAATCGTCCACTTCATTGCAGTCTTCTGGGCACTGAAAACGGTTTTGTAACTCGAGCTGAAAGGTTTCGGGACTTTGGAACAGAGCACGAGGGGGACGGAGCGTTGACTTCATTAGACGAGACCTCTCCAACTTAACGTTTAGGTTCAGTGTGCCTCTAACCATTCGGTGATCGCTGCCGGTTTTCACCCTCGCGATCACTGAGACATCACTGAACAGTTGTCGTCTGGTCGTCATAATGATGTCAATCTCATTTTTTTGTCGAACCGTCGGGGCTCGACCAGGTCCACTTCCTATGGGGCCGCTTCTGAAAGAAAGAGTTCATCATAAAGAGTCCCTCTTTCTCTATGAAATCGGCCAGCTGCTGGCCCCTTGAGTTCCGTTCTATTCCAAATTTCCCCACTTTCAGCTCACCGTTCTCTCTTGTGCCTAGTTTTGCATTGAAGTCTCCCATTAACACCGTATATTGGGTTTTGGAGGAATGTATGGCTCTAGAGATATCCTCATACATTTCCTCCACCTCCTCATCGGGGTGTGCTGAGGTTGGTGCGTAAACCTGTATGACCTTCAGCGAATACCGTTTGGTGATTCTGAGTATAAGGTACGCATCCCTCGTCAACACACTCTCAATCTTTACGACGTTGTTAACCCAGAGACTTGTGGACGATAAATCCGACACCTCCTTGGGACAGATGATCGCTCTCCCGGTAATAGAGCAAGTTGCCGGATTCGAGATTTACCGTGTCCCCCCCCCTCTCTTCGGAGTTCGGATAATCCTATAATATGCCAGCGTAACTTGTCTATCTCTTCTTCCAGCTACACAATATTCTCGTCAGTCCTCAGGGTGCGTGCGTTGTATGTTGCCAGGTGGAGTCGTCGTAGGTGGCAACTAAACCGCCACCGGAGATTCTTAGCACCCCCTGCACCGCCGTTACCATGGACGCTACCGTATCCAGGAATAGCGGGGCCGCCGGGGACTGGGGGCCGTCTCTTCGTAACTTTCATCATAGGGGTATATTGCCATTTTGCCAGTTGCCACGCTTGGCGATCGGGTTGGCACCCGCAGTTTTTTTATTGTATTTTTGCCGTTACCAGGAAGATGCTGCTGCCCATCTCCTGCCTGTTTCCCTTTGTCGTCTTTTACGACACCCACGGGAAGATATGGGGTAGTGGATATTCTTAACCGCCACTACACGGCATGCACGGTGGGCACGAAGAAACCTAATTTTGTACCACCTGTAATTTTAGGGGGTGTTGCACTTAAACGAGTAACTGAAATTAAGTACCTGGGCCATGTGGTTACCGAAGATTTAAAAGATGATGGACATTTAAAGAGAAAGGAGGGCAGTGGCTATTCGCTGCAATATGCTGGCCCGCCGTTTGTCACGTTGTACAGCCGAGGTAAAACTTATTTTATTTAAGGCCTATTGCCAATCCTTATGGGTCAGATAGACACGGCGGGCATACAACACCCTACGTATTAAATATAATTACGCTTTTATGCGTATTGCGCTTGTTAACAACAAGTTACGTTGACATCGATTTATAATATTTTATTATCATTAAATAATTATTAAGTGGCGAAGCTTGCGAAGTCACTAATTGATTTCACGATGTCTGTTTGTCTGTCCGTCTCTCCGTCTGTCCGTCCGTCTGTCCGTCTGTCCCACGATTATCTCGAGAACGGTTTCGAATTTTCAAATTCTGTTTTCAGCAATCGATTACTGATCACCCAGGCATCTGAACCTCCTATTTTGAAACTGATTGCTCAACGGCAACCGTTAGAAACCGCTACAAAGCTGATTGCTTCGCGACTTTGCTATGCTGTTAGCTTTGCTAGGTTTATTATATTTTCAATATTATTATGAATACTTAAGCATTTGATTTATAATTTTAGTATTAGAATTTACTTCAATGTAACATTACCCTATGACCCTTGTTGGTCGAAATATATAAATTAATAAAATAAATAAGTTATCAGTAAAAAGGGTGTCAGATTTTAGTCACTTACCATACGAAGCACAGTAGCAATATGCTGTTATTGAACATAGGTAAACTGGAGGAGCGTAGTCGTGCCCGGTCAGGTTGAGCCTTTCGTACTACATTCATACTTGTAACGCGCTTGTAGTATTATATAAGATCATACTGTGCTCCCTTGATAACACCATTACAGAGTTCGTAGTACACTTAAATCAAATTTGGGATACCAAGAGCTCCTTCAATTAGTCACGACGAGAAACTCAAACAATCCAAAACAAAACAAAAACAAGTAGCTTACGTGTGAAGGACAAACTACTAAATTCTTTGCTGCAATTCAAGTCAATAGAGCAATTGGTTGACATGTGATTTAAAAGTAACTAGTTATTAGTAAATTAAAGTTGTTAAAAATTTATTTAAGTATGGACTTAGCGGTCAGCCACCGCGGAGTCATCTTCACCAGAGAACGCCTTATGTAGAGGGGAAACACGTGTCGTATTATCGACGGTGGTGTGTCTTTCCTAGGGTGATGGTGTTGGGAGTTGTAGTGCTGGTATCAGTGGTGACGGGGATAGTGCACGTAATTGAGGGAGGTGCTCCTCGAACTAGGTAAGCCTCATGATTTTATTTTATCACGCGGATCTTAGCAAATAAATTTTTAACAACTTTAATATAATGTGACTCCGTGGCGCAGTGGCTTAGCAATGAGTTGCAGCACTAAGAGACGCGGGTTCGAATCCCGCACGGAACAAGTATTTGTATGGCCTACAAATAATTGCTTCGGGTCTGGATATTTGTTCTTGTAAAATTTATGACTGCCCCCATGATATACAGGAAACAATTCTAGTGTGCAGGTTAAGTTTAAAAAAATAAATAAATCGATCAATGAATTACCGAAAAGTAACGCCTAATACTATTAGTTGTTAGTGATTTAATTAGTGTAATTGATTAACTTTTGCTAATAAAATAAGTGAATAAATAAATTAAACAGAAAATATTCATTTAGTCATTCTTTCAAAAATCTGTTCCTGAATATAAACCTTTCACAAAGTTTGCCCTATAATGCAAAATATGACATTTTTGCTGCGCTTGGCAGGCGCATCAGCAAAGGCAGTTTCTTATAGTTTCATTTGTTATCAGGAAAATGCAGCTGCCCATCTCCTGTTTCAGTTTTTCACTGTCGCCTCGTACAACATTTACGGGATGATAGTGGATAGTGTATTCTCTTACATCGCTACTAAATTGGCGTGAATATTCATTTAACATACTGGAATATTAAAAACTGCGATATAAACGAAAAGGGATTACTATTGATAATAAAATTAATATATTATCTATGAAGAGAAAACTTTGTACCTCATTTAATTGCGCGCCCGAAAGAGTGTGAGATTTGGTCATAGTTAAAGTTTAAATTTAAAAGGAATGCAGAAAGCTAAAATTTATAACTAAATATAACATAACATAAACACTTACACCTGTCACTCAGATTGGTAGGCAGGGACTACGGACTTCCATTTGCCATGACCTTGACACACCTCTCTCGCCTCCTTTACGTTACGTATCCATACATCTACGCATTTAAATTTTCATCGGTTAAGGGTACTTTTAATCTGGTCTATCTTCGGTCTATCGCCAATTCGATCGATAAAATTTCGTGTAGGGCGTCCCTTTCCAGCTCTGCCGTTCACTTCTGCAACATAAATTTGCTTTGTCACTCTTTCCTCGATCATTCTTTATACATGACCAAACCACCGAAGCATTCTTTTCTTAATTCTGGTCACAACGTCATCTTGAAAACCACAGTTTTATCTTATCCCACAATTTCTCATCCTGTCATTCAGATTCAGCCCTAGCATAGTCCTTAATTACCGCATTTCTACAGCATTTATTCTACTCTCGTGCTTGTTTTGCCAGTAGGGACTAACACAGCATTATGAATTGCCATACGTACCTTCTTTGACACATTCTGACTCTTAATAATAGCGTGTAGAGCCCCATTCACTCTATTTCCTGCGTTCACTCGTCGTTCTGTATCCTTATCATATCTACCATCTCTGCTAAAAAAACATCCCAAATATACAAACTCATCCACTTGCTCAATCAACTCCCCTTCTATTCTTATTTCACATAACGTTTTACTTTCTTCTCTTTCAAAAACCATCACTTTCATCTTACTAGTATTCACTTTCATACCCCTTTCTTTTAATGACCAGTTCATTAAAATAACCATCATTTGCAACTCGGCCGCCGATGATGCAAATATAACTTGATCATCGGCGTACAAAAGGCATTTGACGGTTAACTCACCCATTCTCAACCCACATTCTTCAACTTTCAATGTTTGCAAACAACTATCCATAAATAGGTTAAACAGCCACGGGGAAGTTACGCAGCCCTGGCTGACACCTTTTTTTAATGCCAAACCAGTCCGAGTAGACCTCGTTGATCCTGACACAAGGACTAGAGTCCCTATAAAGATACCTTAATTCTTGTATCATACCAGCGCTCAACCCAAATAAGGTCAGTGTTTGCCATAACATGTTCTTGTCCACTCTGTCATAAGCCTTTTCCAAGTTCATAAACGCACAAAAAACTTTATGGTTTTTGGCCAAAAACTTCTCCGCAATCATGCGCACGGAAAAGACTTGCTCCGTACACCCCATCTCCTTTCTAAATCTACCTTGCACATCCCAAATTTTTCCATCAGTTTCTTCTATAACTCTTTTAATTAACACCTAAGCATACAGTTTACCCACAATGCTAAGCAAGCTGATACCACGGTAATTTTTACAGTCCTGCAGTGACCCTTCTACGAGTTTCCAATACATTTTAATATTTGCCTGGAAATTATCAGATATCCTTCTATCATTCTTATTCCTTCTTTTTTGCGTTTTCCTTTCAACAACTTATTTTACTTTCGTATTTATACGTCTAAAGTCAGCCTTTTTTCTTTCAATCTCATCATTCATACCGCCAGAATTGTCAGCTTTGGTTGCTAGTAAATCTAGTCACGCTCTCTTCTTTCTTTCAACTTCCATCCGTATTTCGTCATCCCACCACAACGTAATATTTTTCCTTTCATTTGTTTTTTTACTTACACCACAACACTTTCTAAGCATTGTTCCATAGAGTCTTCAAGTCTAAATCATTCATACATTATTAATTCAAACCACATATATTTTTCCTCAGTATATATATAAACTTATTTTTATAATATTAATGGTCAATGGCTACTGTAGCCCTTTTTTACTACGCATACTTGCCTAGCGGGTACTAGGACGGGTTATATAGTACCCACATTGCTAAAAATTCACCTTCGTCGCATATTGACAGGGGGGCACGGAAACGCTTTCGCACACATCGGGTGGTTTTCCATTTACCGGCACGGCACCGGCGCGGTGACGGCACAGCGACGGCGCCGTAGCTTCTTTTTTGCACTACGCCAGTGCCGTTTTATGCTCGGTTTTTGGGCAGCACTAACACAGACTTCAGTTCTACAGAACGTAAAAATGGTCTCTTCAAGTCGTCGTATTTATTTGTTATATCTCTTCCAATCAAGATGAAAATATAATGAACGTCTTTCGTTCCGTCCGTCCCCTTCGAAGACAAATGTTGAAGTCATCCAATCCAAAAAATAAAATACTTAGAAGAAACATACACTATTTAGAAGTTGGAAATGGACTCTAAAAATATTTCAACTACTTTCGCATGAATCAATTTCGAGTCTCAATTTCAACGCGTCCCTTCTTCTTCGGCCCGCGCACACGCACACACGCACACGGCTGCAATACGTACGAGTGGGAAACTATCACAGCACGGCTTGGCGACGGCACCGGTGGGAATCATCGTCGTGGTGTCGCCGGCGCCGGGTAGTGAAAAAAACATGCCATATACTTCATACATTTTTGCTTCCCTGGCAGCCGTGACGGTGAATGGAAAACTGCGCATCCACGGCCTCACAAGCGCCAGCTACCGATTGCGAGCTCTTCGTCGGGAGAAGACAACTCCTTCTCTTCTCCTACTTGAAGAAGTAGTCAACTCTAATTCTAGTAATATTTTTCTATTGACTTTATGATGGAGGCCGTCTTTGTCCCTTCCTTTGACTCTATGTATTGTGACAGAATCTAGTTACCGTTAAAGAAGTTGATTGAGATGACTTATAACAAACATAATAAAGTGCACGCGATGCGAACACAACCGACAGAGATTGAAAGAAAGAGTAAAAACCTTGGGGTACTCCATACAACTAATCTGTGTTTAAAAACGAAAACGAAGGAAATATTGCATACGCAGGGGATCAGTGTTGCCAAACGTAATAATTAAACTGAAGCACGGCTAATACAAAAAAATTGTGGTGATGTAACATAATCCCAGCCCACGGATCAGTAAAGGTCCGTTTCTACCCTGCTACCGTGGGCGACTATGGGTACATTCACAAATATTTTATGGCCCTCCATGGCAATCATTTGAACGATTTTTTTTGAATAAGCAGTAATAAACATTAACAAAAGGTATTCATTGATTGTTTAAACTGAATGGTAAATTACTAAATATCCTCCTACTAAAGTTCCTTAATTAACGCATTCACTGTCCGATTTTCAGACAATAGTAAAACAATAGCAATTAACTGTATGTAGTGCACGGGACAGCGAAAGTGTTAAACTGGTTTTTTTAATTACCTTATTACGTGATGTCTCCGTGCGTTGTGATTTTACTGAGTATTTTAAATTAAATATATAACTACTTAAGAAAAAGGAATTAAACATTAAGGGATCATCTTTCAATTTTAAATAAAAATTCTTAGGGTTGTAAAAACAGAAATTATTTTATTTTTAATAGTCTGAACTCGGTAATTACTTTTACAAAAATTTATTTTATTTTATACTCATTAACAGAGCTCGTCCTTAAAAGCTAGAAGGCGGAATGAGTTGCAGTATTCTGTCAACCGCTAAATTACATCGTCTGTTAGCGGTAACGTGTTGCAGCGGTAGATAATCTGCTTAGCTGTATAATAAAATGTACTTGATCTTTTATTATAAAACTGAAGTGACAAACGAACTTACAATTAACGTGATCCTGTGTTCTAACAAGTAATGTTACAGATTCGTTGATTACTACTAAGTCTTAAAGACAAAGATAGAAGTCTTTGGGATTTAGATGTCTATGGGCCGCAGAATTAGTAATCTATGAGGTGCACTCTACATTATTCAAAAGGAAATGCTTTCATTTCAAAATGCTAAAGACTAATGATATAACACATATATGTAATACGTGGGGCACATTGATATGATCGGGAATAAGAAAAACCATGCACGATATAGCTAAATTGTATTTTATTGTTTTTGGAAGTCTACTCCGTTCAACTTAATGCACTTTTCCATTCGTGCAAACCAATCATTAAAACAGTAATTCTAGTCTGAAGTTGATGTTGACAAAATGACTGATTTGTACGCTTCCACAGCTGCTTCGGGGTCTTCAAACCGTTGACCCCGTAATAAATCTTTCATTCTAGGGAATGTAAAGAATGTAGGCTCAGGTCAGGACTGTACGGAGGATGGCTCATCAGCTCAACGTTTTCCTGCTTCAAAAATCATTTGTCTTCCGAGCCGTATGGGAGCTCGCATTATCGTGATGTAAGATGATGCGACGTTTCGGGTTATTTTTTCGGAGTTTGGCTATCATTTCTGGCAAACATACCCTGATATACCACTCAGTGGTAACCGTTCTGCGTTCCTGTAAAGGAATTGTAGCAAAATGCCCCTTTTTCGAGACAAACGTATCAACCATTTTCTTTGACACGCTGCGCGAGCGAACCACTTTCGTTGGTTTGACCTCGACTTCGAAGACCCAAATTGCTGACTGTTGTTCTTTCAGGTTCGTATGAATAAATCCATGATTCGTCACTTGAGACGATATTATAAACGGCATTTGACTTCCCTCCGTTGAAGCGTTGCAGAGTATTCCGGAACCAATTCACACGAGCCGCCTTTTACTCTGAGGACAAATTGTGGGGAACACAGCGGGAAACTGGCTTTCTTACACACAGCTCATTATGTAATATCGACTGAATTGCAGTCATTCTGATACTGCTCGAATCTGCTCGTATGTCACATGACGGTCATCTAATATAATAGTTCGCACAGCTGCGATGTTTTTAGGCGTGACCGCTGTTCTTGGTCGACCTGCAGAAAAAACAGTGCTGAGCGACACACGACCGCGTCGGAACCCGGCATATCAGCGGTATATTGTCGTTTGACTCGGTGCTTCAACATCATAAATCGAAACAAGTTCGCTGAGACATTTATCTTGAGATAAACCGCGACGAAAATTGTAATAAATTATGGCACGGAAATGTTCACGCGTGAACCATTTCTGTTAACGACGTGTCAACTTTAAATCAACATAGTTTTTGTTTTTAAATATTTTTTTAAATTGATTGAATGTCATTAAGATTCTAAGAGGCCAGTATTCGAATTCTAAAATTGGTTTTATTGTAACTCAATCCGGAATATTCTATTCCCGATCCTTTCAGTGTGCCCCTCCGTATTACTCCTTATAAAAATAATAGTATTCGCACCCCTAATATAAAAGGATATTACATATATATTACGTAGTAGGGTTGGCAACCCTAACAAAAGTCCATGTACAGCTGTGGGCTTTTACGGGCTGATAAAAAAGAAGAAGATTCCTTTATTTAAAAGTGTATAAACCACAAACATTTTCTTGTAGATGCTGGGCACTGATACTTCCGACCTTCTGTTACTTAGGCTGCGTAAACATTATCGTTTTACGTTCTACTACCGATTCTTCTTTGTTGGCTGAGTAGCGCAGTGGCTGGTATTTAACGGTGGCGCCGCGCGGACGCGTGTTCGAACCTCGCACGAAACAAGAGTCTAAGCAACATAACACTGAAATCTATGTCCACCATACAGAATCCTTGCCGAAAACAAATAAGAAAAGTGCCTAATCCTTTTTGAAAGGCCTGCAAAACACCTGCAAGACCCGTGGTATTGCAGTTGTTCATCGGCGGCGGTCAACTCTTATCAGACCATCATGTGTGTTTGCCCCCATCTTCTTAAAAAAGTCATGCAGTTGCTGTGTGGAGTTTATACGTGGTAGAGCTACGCTGCAGCTGTATTATGGTTGTAGCACGAATGGGTCGACCGGGAAAGGACAAGCACTCACATAGTACCATAGAAATAGCAGCTATATGCTGCTGTGTATCTTGTAGAGAACCGGAGACCCTTTTCACTGGATACGAGGTATTCCATTAGTCTTCAGGGATAAGAATAAATTTACATTTTCATTTTCAATCGAGCATTGCATCTATTTATCTGGTGGATTGTGTGCCCATTTGTCACCCTTATTTTATAAAAAAAATTACAACAAGTTATTATATTCACTTTCATAACAGACTTAATTTCCGATACGCAAAAGTACATCGTACTAAGAACAGAACATTAAAAGTACTTCGGGAAAATGAGTACGTAATAAAAAAGTGTTTACAGAGATCTCCAGCGGCGAGTGTGGTGTTTGCAGATCCATTTCAGTGAATAATTGATCTCACCGCAATGGGAATTACCCGCAATCCAGGGTATAAAATTTATTTTCTTAGACTTTTTACAGAAGCACGAGAGTAGAATAAATGCTGTAGAAATGCGGGCATTAAGAAGTATGTTAGGGATGAATCTGAAGGACAGAGTGAGAAATTGTTTAATAAGAGAAGAGTGTGGTTTGCAAGATGATCTTGTGACCAGGATTAAGAAAGGAATGCTTCGGTGGTTTAGTCATGTAGAAAGAATGAATGAGGAAAGAGTGACAAAGCAAATTTATGTTGCAGAGGTGACCGGCAGATTCGGGAAGGGTTGCCCTAGGCGAAAGTTTATCGACCAAATTGGCGATATATTGAAAATGGGCCAAATCAAGAGTACCTTTAACCGACGAGCGTGTATGCGTAGGTATATGGATGTGGAGGAAGCGAGAGAGGTCTGTCAGAATCGTGCCAAATGGAAGTCCATAGTCTCTGCCTACCCCTCTGGGTGACAGGCGTGAGTGTTTATGTATGTATGTATGAATTTTTACAGATTGTCGAGATTAATATTTAAGAAACTTGCTTATAACTTAAATGTCATATTATTGTAAATTATAAAATACTTGTAAAGTAACCGCGCCGTATACACAGTATTATTCAATGTTGGTGAAAGAATATCCACAACCCTATACTGTCCTGTCGTAAGGGGTGACAGTAGGAAACTAAACAGGAGATGGGCAGTAACAGTGGAAGAGCCAAGCGGCAGCTTTTGTTGTCGCACGGATGGGCCAGCTCGAACCGGGGTGGTACCACGACCTCACAGAATACCGGCGTGAAGTAGAGGTTTACCTCTGCGTTCCGCTTGGTGAGTGCAGGTGGCCGGAGGCCCAATCCCCCCCCCCACATCAACATGGTAGTGGAATTGAACAGAAGACTACCCCAAGAGGGCACCAGCACCCTTGGAGAATCCCTCGCTGAGCATCCACGACCAAACCACTCCACTCCTGGGCGTGGGTGCTCAGGCTGCCCCACGTATTCTGGGGGGGGGGGCAAAATTCCGCTCGCGACTAATACTGCTGGGGGCAAGCTTGGCAATAAGACCAAGTCGACCCCTTTTACGCTATCCGTGAATTTTTACAATATCAGGGGACTTCATTCCAACCTTAACGCTGTCCATTACCATCTAGAGACGGCGAAGCCGGCCTTGCTCTTTTTAATCGAGACTCAGGTGTCCTCTCCGGCTGATACTTCATATCTCTCTTACCCGGGGTACAAATTTGAACACTCCTTTGTGCCCCGGGCTGGAGTTTGCGTATATGTTAGGGAGGACATCTGTTTTCGACGCCTCGGCAGTCTTGAAGGACCTGTCCATCCTATGGCTGAGCCTAGACAGCGACGACCATCCTTGCGTCTACGGGCGCCTCTATAGGTCACATAGGGGTAATGCTGACACAGACCGACCCATTGACCACGTCGAAATGGCTGCAGACTCCGTGCTACAACAGGTCCCATCCGCAGGGATCGTGATACTCGGTGATTTTAACGCCCACCACGCTAAATGGCTTGGTTCTCGTTAAACCCATCATGCGGGTAGATCTGTCTATGACTTTGCTTTGGCATATGGTCTAACACAACTGGTTACGTCGCCTACGCGGATCTCAGATGTGGATGATCATGTACCATCCCTGTTGGACCTTCTGCTGACCTCTCATCCGGACGGATATCAGGTCTCCGTCGCTGCCCCACTGGGCTCTTCGGACCATTGTCTGATCCGGAGTACGGTGCCACTAACGGTCCAATCACAGTTGCGATCTGCAGCTTGCCGCCGTGTTTGGCACTATAGGTCGGCCGATTGGGACGGGATGCGGTCTTTTTGTGCATCCAACCCTTGGGGGCGGGTTTGCTTCTCGACGGAAGATCCCAGCGTTGTTGCCGATTCTGTTGCTGATGTGGTACTTCAGGGTATGGAACTTTTTATTCCGTCCTCTGTGGTGCCCATTGGAGGCAGATCCCAGCCATGGTTTGGTCGCTCCTGTAAACTAGCATTACGCTATAAGCAGGAGTGCTGCCAGGCCTGGAATTTCACATCAACGTCCCGAGAAGTACAATTCCGCCTCCAGGTCCTTCAAAAGTGTCATTCCCAAGGCAAAGTCAGAGCACATCGGCAGGATTGGCGAGAAACTAGTTCGCCTCCCTTCGGGAACACGTGCATTCTGGTCTCTCACCAAGACTGTCCAAGGGAACTTCTGTCAGCCATCTCTGCACAGGGTGGACGACTCACTGGCCCATGACGCAAAGGAGAAAGCCGATCTGCTAGGCTCTCTTTTTGCTTCCAACTCGACTCTAGATGACGGGGAGAACACACCGCCGAACATCCCGCGGTGTGAGTGCTCCATGCGGGAAGTGCTGTTTACACAGCGCTTGGTGCGTAAAGCACTCCTCTGCCTGGACGTCAACAAGTCGAGTGGGCCTGATGGAGTCCCACCTATTGTGCTGAAGACGTGTGCTCCGGAGTTGGCACCGGTTTTAACGCGTCTTTTTCGGTACTCCTACTCCCTAGGCGTAGTCCCGGACTCATGAAAGACAGCTTTGGTGCACCCGATCCCTAAAAAAGGCGACCGCTCAGATCCGTCCAATTACAGGCCTATCGCTATCACCTTTTTGTTCTCCAAAGTAATGGAAACGATTATTAACAGCCAGCGCATGCGGTACCTTGAGGATCATCAGCTGATTAGTGACCGCCAGTACGGTTTCCGTTGAGGTCGCTCAGCTGGTAATCTTCTGGTCTACCTGACGCATAGATATGCGGAGGCAGTGGAGTCCAAGGGGGAGGCGTTAGCCGTTAGTTTGGACATAGTGAAGGCTTTCGATCGGGTTTGGCATAAAGCGCTTCTTTCGAAGCTGCCTTCCTATGGGCTTCCCGAGAAATTGTGCAATTGGATCACCAGCTTTCTTGCAGATCGGAGCATCAAGGTCGTAGTAGACGGTGCATGCTCCGATTACAAGCCCATTAACGCTGGTGTTCCACAAGGCTGCGTGCTATCACCAACGCTGTTTCTTCTGCATATTGTGACGCCTCATAATTATTATTAATAAATAATAATTAAATTCAATGTAAAGGCATTTAAAAATGTCTTAGAAATTATATTTTAAACAATTAAAATGTTTAAAATTAAGTATAAAGTTCAAATATGTTCATTGGGAATATTGAATATTATAGTATAGTTAACGCATAAATTGTCTCTAAAAAATCTCTAAATTTATTAAAATCTTGTTTAAGATATTCAAAATATATTAAATTATATAAATACAAGTCGATTATATTACAATAATAAGGATAAATAACATTTGTAATATAATAGACAAAATGGATAAAAATTTTCTAAGCTCGCTAACCGATGTGTCCTTGACATATCATCTTAGTGCCGGTGGTAAGCGGGTTTGTTGTAGCAATACGACTTGCCCGTGGACATCGCACAACCCTACCGTTTGTGGGCGGCGTCTTAACGCAAAGCGTTATGATACGTCGGCTATCTTTCGGATTAGGGTGAGTGTGTTTGGTAGTACTTTTAAGTGCAGCAAGCATACTCAACTTCATGTCTTAGTGCAATAGCGCTATGATACGTGGAGTTTTGGCTACTGACGTCTTAGTACCGTGCTACTATGATACGTTGGTGGTGTTTTTAGTTAACAACATTATCAATTTTGTTACCAAAGTCGATAGGGATCATGTGGGTGTGTTGTGAGGGGGCGCCATCCGTATGATAGTTGCATTGATGCTTATTGCTACTTGCAGTATTGCATCTTGTGATGGATCTGCGGGTGTGCTGCACCTGATTTGACGCATCTTGTGGTTCTGGTCGATGGAGGTATGCGGGTGGTGCTGTCTGCTGGGACTGTATGGGGGACCTTGGGATGGTGTAAGCCTGACGATAGTCGTATTGATGCTTGTTGCATTCTGCAGCATTGCGTCTCTGCGATGGTTGTTTGGCGGGTCGCTCTTCTCAATGGCGCTCTCTGTATCTAGGTTTGATTCACAACCCAAGTAGCTTTGCCCAAGTCGGGTCCCTTCATAGCGGGGCTGCAGACTGTCTGCCCTCCATGATGTTTTATATAACAACATATTAATATATCTCTATAAAGTTCCCACCTTTGAAAGATTGAAGGCAACTTGTTGGTGGGTGAGACAAACATGATCGAAAAATGCATATACTCAACGTCAGTGACACAAACCCTTTCTGATGGCGAATTATTACTAATATCTTATAACTGCCTATTGGCTATATCTGCCATTGTATTGATTGGTGGAGCATATGTGTCGTCCTCATGCAGGTGGTAGCTGGAGGGAGAATCTGAGGAGGCTCTCAAGGCTGCGGCCGAAAGCCGCGCAACGTGGGACCCCATTCCCTTGAGGTGAGCGGTAGACTCATGACACGCTCTGCGGCCAATTGGCCGTGCTGACCATGCAATTGGTGGTGATGCCTTACACTTACATCACGTCTGCAGGAACGGCGGTCTGGCAGGTGGTGGCGCTCACGGACGGCTTTTTATGGCCAGTGTGCCTATTGTTGCCTAACCCGTGTGACGTACATTCACTGTGGCTGGATTTGATCGTATTCTGTATGGCGTTTACACGCATTGACATGCGCGACTTCGGTCGATGTTTGTGCTTACGCACTATCAAGGGGCCAAGTCCTCTTTTACTGGTTCGCCAGTTATTTTGCTGTGGACTACGGTCCAGTTCCCAAATTTGCGTACCCTTCGGGGGGAACGCATTAAAATGGTTGGCGCTCACCGTGCGCGGCGTGTGCGGAGCCGTGTACCTCCTCCACATTTTTTTTTAATGTGGAAGAGCGAAGCCCTTGTATCTGGTATTTGATATAAATATTGTGAGCCTTTTCTAAGCGGGAAGGGATTAATTTATAAGGAATTGACTGTTGTGAACCTGATACAAGTGGAATAAGGACAATTTATTGTTCTTAACTTTTATTTGAGCTCTGTCTTCATGAACGGGGTTCTTTAGCTTACAAGACACTACCAACAGCTTTCGATTGCTCTTGCAAATATTCATTCTTCCAAGATACACCTAAAAGAACTAAGTTACTATACAAACACAACGTAAATAAGGGTCCTAACTAAGACGATCACGCCATAAATTTATTATACGGCCTATATTTGAACCTTTAGAAAGATCAATGTATGATTAATATACTGGTCACGTAAGTTAGATATACTTGTATAACTTATAGAAATAGATTCTAAGGAAATAAAGGTATAAATATAATAATAATAATAATAATAATAATACTTTATTAGACTCTCAGTTTGACAAATTACACTTATGTATTATATCTATTTTAAGTTACAAACAAAAACATTTCAATGAAGTTAGCGTTGTCGGCCATACTAGTATAAATTGTGTTACAGCCGTCAGCGTCTTCCACCCTAAGTAGTACAAAAATTCTTTCATTTCGCTTTACAATACCCAAACATGTTAAAATAAATATAGAAAATAAAGAGATTTTTTTTTCTAATTACCACAAACCAGTGTGTGTGTGTGTGTGTGTGTGTGTGTGTGTGTGTGTGTGTGTGTGTGTGTGTGTGTGTGTGTGTGTGTGTGTGTGCCTGCGTTAGTATTTAAAAATTGATTAACCTCTCTGTTTCCATGTAATTAAGATTTAGCAACCAATATAGAATTTTGTCCTTGCATTTATAAAGGGACATAGGGTAAATATGGTTTATTTTATTTGCAACATTATATAAATGACTGCTAATGACGTAATATTGTCGCCGGGCTAGAGCAGTTCTATGAGAAGTCATTTTACAAATTTTATTTTTGTTGCGTTTTAAATTCGGTTTAAAATCTGTATTTTTGTGCTTACGTAGTATAACAGACATGACAAATAGTTGTCTTACAGTAAGTACAGAGTATTCCTTATAAATAAGTTCAGTGCTATATCTTTGTGATTTACCCAGCATAACCTTTAATATTGCTCTCTGTGCTCGTTCTAAGGGGAGTAGAGTTGTCTTTCCAATTCCACCCCAGGTTAAAATGCAATATTGTAGTAAACTTTGAGCAAGAGCATAATAAACACATAGCAAGATTTCAAAGTCAGCTGAATTCCTCAATTTTCTGAAAATTGGTATTAATTTTCTAATACGGCAGGTTAAGTTGCTAATATGCGCTGACCAAGATAGGCAGTAGTCTATGATGAGTCCGAGGTATCTTATTTGAGTGGAACGACTTAGTATTGGACAGTTACATTTGCTTTGTTGTTCACATGTATGTGCTTTGAGATGAAATTCCACCAATGGTTGGGTACTAACACGGTGAGTGAAGGTAATATATCTCGTTTTCTTTAAATTAAGTGTCAGTAGGTTACTACTAAGCCACGACATGACCTTACCAAGCGCAAACTCTGTATAATATTGGACGTCTTTCCAATCTTTACCGTGTACAATTAAAGCTGTATCGTCAGCATACGAAATGATTTTGCAGTTAGGCAGCGTAATTTTGCATAAACTATTCACGTAAATGAGAAAGAGAGTTGGGCCCAGTACGCTGCCTTGTGGAACTCCAAACGAGACAGTTGCAGGTAAACTGGTGTGATCACCGATTTTAACTAACTGCGTTCGATTAGATAAATAAGATCTAAATATACTTAAAGCAATCCCCCGTACGCCAATCAGTTCCATTTTATGAAGAAGTAGGGGAACAGAGACAGTGTCGAAGGCCTTTGATAAATCAAGAAAAACACCTATTACTTTAGACTTATTATCAAGATGTTTTGCAATCGTCTCAGTTAGGATTAAAGTTGCGTCTTCAGTAGACTTACCTTTCACAAAACCAAACTGGTTATCCGAAATAATATTATTATGTTTGAGAAAATTTGTGAGTCTAAGATTTAAAACTTTTTCAAGAATTTTAGAAAGCGCACTCAGTACAGATATTGGCCGGTAGTTTTCAACACTGTCTCTGTCACCACTCTTATGTATTGGATGAACTAAAGCCTTTTTAAGATATCTGGAAAAACACCAGTTTTTAAGCAAAGGTTACACATATATGTTACAGGTGGGATCAGGCTGTTTTTGGCACGTTTTATGAGTAGCGTAGGTATTCTGTCGATTCCTGTGGCTGAATCATTTTTTAAGTTTGTAATAATAGTTTCTATCTCGTAACAGTCTGTATCGAGCAATACCATGGAATTATTCAAAGGGTCGGATTTACTTAGATGTTTAACGATATTAGGATGGTCATTGTTTTGTTGTTTTTTAATATTGCATTAGCATAAGTTGAGCCTATTTCCGCAAAGTAATTATTAACAATATTGAGAGATTTGTGTGGATCTTGAGTTAAATTTAGTAATTCACAGGGTGGGGGTGAATATTGTTTAAAGTATGTGATTTTATTTATAGTATTCCAAGTACCCTTTGGATTGCGTTTATTTTTAGAGAACTCAGTTTTCTCATAGGCAGTTTTAATTTTTTTCAACAAATTGTTGCAAGAATTGCGATACCTTGTATAAGTAATCTGTAATATTGCATTGTTTTTATCACGCTTTGCTTTCTTATGCAATTTGTCCCTGTGTCTTATACAGCGTACCAATCCCGGAGTTAGCCATGGCTTGATGCAACGCTTACGATGAGGAATATTTATTTTATTAGAATGAGTAATGATGGCATCAGTAATAATGTTAGTTAAAGCGGTAGCTGCATCATTGGCATCCATGATATTGTATATAAAGCTAAAATCTGTATCAGATAATTGTTTTAATAATGGTGGATAATCAATTTTGAGAGTAGTGGTTTTAGATGGATATCTTATAATTTTGCAATCTAGATGAAACACTATCGGAGCATGGTTAGTAATAAGCGAATCCAGTATATATGTTGCAGTATATCTATTTGATCTCAACATTACATGGTCAATACAAGTTTCGTTGCGAGTAGGGAGAACATGAGCTGCTAAAAATCCATGATGCGCCATTAAATCTAAGTATTTACTCTTGTTAAGTTCATTATTATTAGGAGAGATATTTATATTGATATCTCTAATCAAGACCACTGATCTTACAGTAGCTAAAGAAGCAAGACAGAGATCAAGGGTCTCACAAAATTTATTTATATTTCTTTGTGAAGGTGATCGATACATACCCAATATGGCATATTCATTATCAAAATTTACAATAAGACCATTCGAATCAGAAAGTAAAGGTTGGGATATACTATGCTTTATTTCAGATTTTATATATAGTAGAACACCGTCGTTTTGGTTACTATACTCAGAAGAATAAGACATATACCCAGAAATTTCAGGTGTAGCTGATAATTTGCTTAGCCAGCATTCTGTTAGTACAAGAACGTCACATTGAATACAAATTCTTTCCAATAGAATGACTAGTTCATCAAAATTGCAAGTTACGCTGCGTATGTAAGTATGAAATATTGTTAAAGAATTCCCGGCCTGATTGATGTGATTGACTAGAGTTTCTGGAGTGCAGATCATAGTTTTGGAAACAGAAACTGAATCAATGTCATCAGAGATATTGTCAAGTAAAATCATTAATAAGTGTATAATCAATTGCGCATATCGTAGTTACATTCAATTGGTCATTTATTATAAGTTTATATTTTGAAACCGGTGTCATTACATTGTTAGTGATGTAGAGATTTAATGAATTAAGACTTAGGTTAGCCTGTGTAAGTGAATGTGAGTAATATGTATTATTGAAAATTATAAGAAAATATATGATATGTGTTTGTGGTAATATGTGTTGAGTTTTTAAATCAACTTTAACAATAGAATATATATAGAAAGAGTGAGGAGAAGAGAAAGGGGAGGGGGTCGTTACAATTTGGTGCCGTGACCAGGATAGAGGTTAAATTTTTAATATGGGGGCCGATAATATAAAATTATGAGGTAGGCTATATGCCTACAATTTGTTGTCCGTGAAATGGAGAGGTGTCTTGGAGAGTGTTGTTTGCTGGGGGTGGTTGAGAGTCTGGGGGTGGGGTTTAAATATTAAAATTGAGTATTAATATAGAAGGTTATGCATACACCTTCTATATTAATACTCAATTTTTGTTGAGCAAGATAATATTTTAAAGTGAAATAAGTGGAAAGACTCAATTAAACTAAGTGAAGGACACAAAAAGTGACAAAAAAAAAATTTTAAAGTGAGATAAGTGGAAAGACTCAATTAAACTAAGTGAAGGACACAAAAAGTGTAAAAAAAATATAAAAAATGGCTAAAAACAAGAAAAATTCAAACTCAATTAAGGCTAAGCCTAACAATGAAATGAAAATGCTTCAGAAATTAATTAAGAATGCAGTGAAAACCTTTGAGGTTAAAATAAGGGATCTAGAGGAAAAATTTATTAACCAAACGAAAGATCACCAATTTAAAATAAATCAAGGAGAGGTGTCCGGGGCGAGCACCTCTTATGTAAATGATCCTAGACAAAATATTGTATATAATGTACATAATGTCACAATAGAAAAGCCGAAATTTGGAAATGGAAATACTCATCCAGTAACATTTTTGGAAGATCTCACCAATTATTTAAAGAAAGTTCCATCTAATGGTCTCGAAATATCAATAGCACAAGAGTGCTTAGTAGGTGAAGCCAAGTATTGGGCTCGCATTAATAATGTGCGTTGGACAACTTTTGATGATTTTAAAGCTGACTTTCTAAGAGTATTTTGGGGTGAAGAAGAACAAAATAAAGTGAAGAGATTCCTTGTGCAAAATAAATGGAATAGAAGTACACACCCTACCATGGTTCGTTATTTTCTTTATGTTATTGAAAAGGCACAAACATTATCATATCCGATACCTGAAAAACAATTAGTAACTGATGTCATCAGACATTATCCTAAAACTGTGCAGCAATTATGGAGAATAGCTAAAATTGAGACAATAATAGACACGACAGATTTCTTAAGAAATTTGGATGACATCGATAAACAAGATGAAGGTCGTGAAACTTACTATAATGAGAAAAAGAGAAAATTTAATAATAATACGGAGCAAAAATATAAAGAAATACAACAATCATACAAAACATGGCGTAAACCCGAAGAGGGAAAAAAGAAGGTTAATGAAGTACATGAAATACAGTTCACCAATTACCAATCTGATGTTACGGCCCCTGAGCCAAATTTAGAGTCGTAGAGGTCGAACTAGTTCCCGATTTGATCCTTTACAATGTAAAAGGGAACAAAGCATTAAATATGTTATTAAAGCTGGGTTGGCGACCTGGTCAAACACTGGGTAAAAATAATAGAGGGTTGCGAAAACCTATCGCTTTAAAAGCAAATTTTAACAGAGAAGGCCTTGGTTATAATGACAATGTAAATAGTATATTAAACACTTTAAAAGCCAGGTCGGACTTGCTCTTAATGGATTTATTCGTGCAAACCGTCTTCGAGGAAGACGAAGATGAATACCAAAGGGAATTAATAGGGAATATAAGATCTGAAATTAAAGTTTCAATATATGACAAAGAAATAAAGGCGCTTCTCGACACTGGAAGTGATGTTACATGCATTTCAGAAAGTTTATATTTACAAATTAAAGATAATAATCGTAAAATATCAATAATGCCAGTTAAAGCAATGCACATAAAAGGTGCTGTTGGGCAGCGCAGCACAAAAATACAACAGATGATCATATTGCCTATAAAGATAGATGAAGTAGTCTTTGAAACACAAACTTTAATTGTAGGAAATTTAATAAGACCTTTAATATTAGGCTTTGACTGGCTCAAGAGAAATAAAATATTGATTGATTTGAGAAATGCTACTGTTGGAATAGAATTTAAAGTAAAAACCAAAGACTACTTCATACCCTTCAAATATAATAATAAATCTGTATTACATAATAACTGCATCGAACAATGTACCGATGATCCGTTAACAAATATAAAAATAGGATCTACATTGGAGGTCTCTGAAAAGGCAAAACTTAGTAAGGTTTTGGAAAAGCATAAGAATATGTTTTCGAGCAAATTGGGAAGAGACAATTGCTATGAGCATAAAATTGAAATGATCGATGATGAACCTATAGTTACTAGGTCCTATCCTATTCCATATGCATATAGAGCGAAAATGGAAGAAAAGTTAAATGAAATGGAACAAGCTGGTATCATCACAAGGACATCAACGCCTTACAGTAGTCCATTGACATTCACTCTTAAAAAAGATGGCTCAATTAGAGTTCTACTAGATGCCAGAAGCATAAATAAGAAAATGGTTGCAGAAACAGAGAAACCACCTATACAATTGGATGTTTTGAATTCATTCCACGGAGCGAATTATATTACTACCATTGACTTAAATAATGCATATTTTCAAATTCCGATAAATAAAGATGGTAGAAAATATACTGGATTCACATTCAATGGAAAGTCATATGTATATAATGTTCTGCCGCAAGGATTAAAAACATCAGTAGGAAGCTTTAGCAGAGCCATGAATTTAATATTAGGACCAGAAGTCCAAGAATTTTGTGTGAATTATTTAGATGATCTAGTTATTATTACAACAGGAACGTTAGATAAACATTTGGAGCACATTGATATTGTTTTAAGCAAATTGAACAAAGCTGGCTTAACGTGCAACTTGCAGAAATGTGAATTTATTTGTAAAAAAATTAAAATGCTGGGTTTTATAATTTCAACAGAAGGCATAAAGACAGATCCCGATAAGATTCGGGCGATCCAAGAGTTCCCAGCACCTAAAAAGATTAAACAATTGAGGGCCCTTTTAGGTCTATGCAATTTTTATAGAAGGTTTATACCAAATTATAGCGAGAACATAATAACGCTCTGTGAATTACTTAAAAAGGGACGTAAGTTCCAATGGAGCGGTAAAGAACAGAAGGCATTTGATTTTATAAAACAACAATTTATTAATACAATACAATTGCATCATCCTGACTTTAATAAGCGTATTATTTACAAACAGATTGTTCCGGTATGGGTATGGCCGGAGTACTATATCAGATAGATGGTAATAATGAAATGAGAATTTTAGGCTATCATAGTAAAGCCTTAAAAGGCCCCGAATTAAATTGGTCTGTTACTGAACAAGAGTTTTATGCTGTAATAAGCTGCCTAAAGAAATTTGAAACATATTTGAGAGGCAGTAAAGTAATAATATTAACTGATCATAAAGCCTTATTGTTTATTAATAATATGAAGTTATTCAATTGTAGAGTAACCCGATGGATTTTGTATATAGAACAATTTAATTATGAAGTACAGCATATATCGGGTAGATGTAATATTGTTGCAGATGTGCTATCACGTTGTCCTCCTGATGGCGATTTAATACAAGAGGATAAAAATAATAGCTTAGAAATTGCTTACACAGAAAGCGAACAGAATATTGAGCTGATAGAAAAATTAAAATCCTTATCAGTATATCAATTACAAGATTCGGAGTCGTTGGTTATTATTGAAAAGTTAAAGACATTAAATACTTCCACAATACAACAAAATAATAAATTGAAACGGTATAGTTTGAAAAATGATGTATTATATTACAAAACGAATTTAAAAGAAGTAATATATTTACCTAAAGCATTGAGACAAGATATTATAAATCAAGTACATGTCGAAATGGGTCATCAAGGACCCTATAAGGTAATTAAGTATGTGAGAGACAGATTCTTTTGGAAAGGCTTAACAAAAGATATTAAAAATCAATTAAGGGTTTGTCATGTATGTCAGTTATCTAAGAAAAGCAATATAACATATGTGGGTCCATGCAAATCTATAATAACAGAAAACATTGGCGATATAGTCATGGCAGACTTATATGGACCACTTGCATCAGGTACCTTTGGGTACACTTTCATATTTGTCATACAAGATTCATTCAGTAAATTTATCAAATTATATCTTTTAAAACAGTCAACAGCAAAGTCTGTTGTAACAAAAGTAAAGCATTTTGTTAAGATTATAAAGCCCAAGGCAATAATGACAGATAATGGAATACAGTTTATAAGTAATCACTGGAAACAATCAATGAGAGATTTAAATATAAAGCCAATATATACTACAGTTAGAAATCCTAGACCAAATACAACAGAGCGAGTAAATAAAGAGTTGAGCAGATTATTTAGGACGCTTTGTCATACTAACCACAAAGATTGGGCGTTAATATTGCCGAAATTAGAAGAATTGTATAATAATTCTTATCACAATAGTACAGGCTTTACGCCTTGTGAGATACTTTATGGTGAGTCTAATGAGATGTCTTTTGACAAAATAATTTCTAAAAGTAAAGACAAACATAATGTCGAGCAAATTAGACAACAAGTGCGTAAAAATTTAAAAGAAGCAAGTCGAATAAGAAACACAAAATTTGATAGGCGAAATAGATTAATAAAATATAACATTGGCGACTTAGTAAAAATTTCAAGATCTAGTAGATCAGATGCCGATAATAAAGTTATGAGTAAGTTCAATTTGGCATATGAAGGGCCTTATGTAATAGCAGCCGTACCATTTGACAATGTATATACCTTAGCAAATCCAGAGACAAATGAAATTAGAGGAATTTTCAATGCTATTCACTTATTAAAATATTTTAAATAATAACTTTATTTTATATAAATTATTAGTAAAGTTAAATAAATATTGTAGCATGAAAGGGTCTTGTGGGTGGCCCATGAAATTATTGTTAAATTAATAGACTAAAATTATTAAAGTTATGAGTAAGATATTTGCTATATGATAGAAGAACGTAATTAATAATTAATGAAGAATTGTTAATTATAGAACGTAAGATAATTTTGTAATCATTTTTATTAAATAAATATGGGAGCTGGGTCAGGGTGAATGGCACAATCACATTTATCCTGTGTGGTACTCAACTGATCTCAACAAATATCCAACTGAATTGTATGCACAAAAGGTGTGACACTATTGAAATAATGTTTCAAAGATTTAAAGATAAATTAATAAAATGAGAAATCGACAATTGACTGGAAACTTTATTAACAACACGATATACAATAACTTGAATTAAGATATTATCACATTGTGATGGATATGGTTGAAGGGATGTTGGTGGCGGCCATTCCCTGGGGAAGGGGAAATTGATAACATATACTGTATTGTAACAGATTAAAAGAGGAAAGAACAGATATATAACAATTATTTGAGTGTAGAGTATATGCTCTCAAAATACTTAAATTTTATATTAACAACTCCACTATGTGGGTCATTAACATAAAATTTGGGGGTGGATTGTGACGCCTCATAATTATTATTAAAAAATAATAATTAAATTCAATGTAAAGACATTTAAAAATGTCTTAGAAATTATATTTTAAACAATTAAAATGTTTAAAATTAAGTATAAAGTTCAAATATGTTCATTGGGAATATTGAATATTATAGTATAGTTAACGCATAAATTGTCTCTAAAAAATCTCTAAATTTATTAAAATCTTGTTTAAGATATTCAAAATATATTAAATTATATAAATACAAGTCGATTATATTACAATAATAAGGATAAATAACATTTGTAATATAATAGACAAAATGGATAAAAATTTTCTAAGCTCGCTAACCGATGTGTCCTTGACATATCATCTTAGTGCCGGTGG
>JAVANC010000024.1:33266912-33313131 GCA_033319125.1 Parnassius glacialis | reverse complement strand
AATTCGGCAACTGCATCCATCCAGTACATTCTATAAAAGTCTACTGCTGAACACAGTCCTCCCTCTAAATTGTGTCATATGGTGATTTTGCCATAGTTGGCGCGCTTGGCAAGCGGGTTGGCAACCTCAGATTTTTATAAAGTTAAGTTGTTATCTGAAATATACTGCTTCTTATCTTTTGCTTCCGTTTCCCTCTGTCGCCTCTGACGGAACCTACGGAACATTATATAGTATTGGATATTATGAAACCGTCTACTTAGGGTACACAGTGTTCGCCAAAGTATAATGACTTAAAATGAAATAATTTTATACTAGTTGTGAATTGTTGCACCAGTATTTTGTTTTAAAAAGGGGTTATTCATGCACTTTATGTACTGTAAAGCGACTTGTAAGGAAAAGCAACGCGCTTTTTTATATATATAAAACTTGGCATTATTGATCCTGTGTTGGGTGCTGATTACAACATTGATATGATATTTATGCGCAGTTTATTTATATTTAATATACATGTAAATATCTCACCTCCTTACAAGCTTTTAAGTGGTAGATGCATCCTCAGGTGCATGCTGACAACAGTACAAATGAGTTGACCGGGGAGGACTACGTTCAGAACATCTTTTTTATCTTTAATTTATCCTTTTTTTCAAGGCCACGAGCAATATTATTTCTTCACATTCACATTGTTGTTTTTACATACCTCCTTTAATCGTTGATGGCATTCATATATTAGTCCCGAGTTCACCACATTGCAACTCAGAGCTTGTAGTACCGCCCTACTGTCGGTCAGTATTCTGATGGAGAAGTCATTAGCCTTCCTAGCATCTATTGCCTATGGCCGCTTGAATGATACTCATCATTCCGCCTGAAAGACCGTGTTATAGGTACCCAGCGTGTGCATATGTGAATATTGAGGTTTTCAGAGAAAGCTCCGGAACCTACACCTTCATTTGTTTTAGAACCATCGGTGAAAACTCTAAGCTCTTTTGGGCTGAATCCTTCCGGCTGGCTGGTTTCATTTTATTAGAGCAAATATTTCGTTTTCTTTACGTTGCTCATAGAGTGACGACCAAATACAGGAAGTCGATGGATGTGGGTGGCTAAGAATCTTGCTTTATGTCATTCCTTGAACAAGCCTGTGTTCAGCACTGAAATTATGGTCACTGATGATGATCATGATTACTTTATAAAAAAAAAACCAAAACGCAGTCCCAGAATAACAGCTTTAAATAGCAACATAATGCTGTAGGTATCCCGTATTTTAAGTAAAGAATATCAACGCCATTCTAATTTATTTTTCTTAATCGAGTAACGATGTAGTTACCACATTATTGCTCACAGTACATACTTACTATCAGGCGGACTGTGTGCTCGTTTAATAACCCTCACTCTAATACTGAAACAATCAGGTGTAACATGTTTGATGATCGATTACATACTTGATTGTCTCGGAAAGCGAGCGCACTTGGCAGGAGCACATTTGTGGCTGACGTATCAATAGTTACGTAGTAATTTAGGCTGTTAAGGTTAAATTAATCCCAATTAACAAATTATTGAGTTACCCTTACACTTCTATATTGCATTGTACTAAAGTCAGGCGCTCGGCCAGTCCTACAATCCTTCGATGTTGACTTACCACGCATTGTAACCAAACGGCTTGCTTCGTCATTCGTGTTGTGCACAGTAGTAGTAGTACACAATAATACATAATTATGTAATTTTCGAGGGGTAGACAGGTCTTAAAAGCAGATTCGAACCAAATTTAGCCAAAAAATTATTGTGAAAGCAGTGATAGGAGCCTAGCATCGCTTACAAAATCCCACACCCTATTTCCCATTAGTCGCTTTTTGATACATGCTAGGCAAGTTACACAGTCGGCACATTCTTTTATATCAGTCAGAAGGCGGAATGAGTTGCAGTGTTCTGTCAACTGTTAGCGGTAACGTGGTGCAGCGGTAGATAATCTATTTACCTGTATTATAAAATATATTATAAAATGTACTTGATATTTTTTTATAAAACTGAAGTGATAAACGAACTTACAGTTAACGTGATACTGTAATCCAGAAACATGCAGACAATTTCTAACAAGTAATGCTTCAAATTCGTTGTTTACTATTTAGTCTTAAATACTTAGATGGATGTCTTTGGGATGTAGATGTCTACGGGCCGCAGCATTAGTAATCTATGAGCAGACTTCTTTGTCGTGCACTCTACATTATTAAAAGTGAAGAGCTTTCATTTCAAAATGCTAAAGATAAATGATATACCACATATGTATATTACCATAATAAAAATAAAGTAAATGATGCAATTTTTTTTAAATAAATATTTTATTACCTACTTCATGCCGCCGGGTTTGCCGCTGGCTTTCAGATCACCTTGCCGCTGAATTTGCCGCCGGCTTTACCAGCGGCCTGCAGATGCGGTTGCAATTTTCGCAGTAGTGTTATGACTTTCGTCGAATTTTGTCGTGTACGTAGGATTGGAAGATGCTGGACTATAATATAGTTGCGTGTATCGCAAGTGTAGTGTTGTATGTTATTATTCATAAAAAGAACCGCAAAATCAAACGAAGATATTGGGTCAGACCAAGTCTACGAAATAGGCCTAATGTGTCCCTGATACTTGAAGATTTTAGAAAGGACGTCATAAACCGAAGAAATATTCGTTCGAAATTTAACACTTTTCTAAGGATCTCTAGTGAAGAATTTGAAATATTACTGAATTTAACTGGACCCATGTTATCAAAAACTGACACCCGCTGGAGAAATGCTGTGTCAGCTTCCGATCGACTAGCAATTACTTTGAGATACCTGGCTACAGGAGAGTCTTATTTTTCACTCGGTACACTGTTTAAAGTATCTCCACAAGTTATTTCTTTAATAATTCCAGATGATTGCAAAGCTTTGATAACTACATTATCGAATTATTTAAGGGTAACAAATATCCGTAACACATTAGGTAGTTAGAAACTGAATGCCTATATTAGAAAACAAAACAGATTATTATATATTATTATTATTAATATTCACACAGTTATGGCATGTACAAGACACAAACATTTTAACTAAAAGATTCTTGCCAGGAGAGTTCACAGGACAACGGTTTCCTAAGTGACGTATCTATTCCTAGTCGAATTATAATATCTATGATTTTATACTGTACCTGGAACTTCACACACATTTTACATACATATTACTAGAACTACACACACAAATATCACAAACAATTTTATTTTACAGATGCCGAATACACAGGGAGAATGGCTATCAGTGGCTCGAAGTTTCATGCAGAAATGGAATGTACCTAATTGCGTAGGTGCCCTCGATGGGAAACATATACGTATACTATGTCCAAATAATAGCGGTTCTGAGTTTTTTAATTATAAGTCATATTTCAGTATTGTTTTGCTAGCTTTAATCGATGCCAATTATAACTTTTTATACGTGGACATTGGATGTCAGGGCAGAATATCTGATGGTGGAGTTCTACGAAATTCAACTTTATTTGTAATGATACGAGATGGAACTTTAAGTCTACCACAAGCGATTCCATTACAAGGGGAGAAATACACCTGTACCTTTGTATTTCATCGATGACGATGATTTCCCCATCTCACAGAATATAATAAAACCATTTTCTGGATATCATGCAAAAGGATCACCTGAGAGGGTTTTTTAATTATAGAATTAGTCCCGGGCGCATGGTTGTAGAAGTCGCGTTTGGCATTTTATCTAATAAATTCAGAATTTTGCATTCACGCATTGGCTTACAAAATGAGTAAGCAAAAAATTGTCGTGATGGCTTGTGTGCATCTGCATAATTTTATGAATAGAAATGAAAGAACTACTGATGGAGTTTTGAACAAAGAGCAACAAAATATTCCGCAGATCGCTCTAAGTGTAGAACCAAGTGTAATTAGAAATGAGCTAAAATGTTATTTTCTATCGGAACAAGGTCAGCTTCCATGGCAATATCAAATATAATGTATGAAAGAAATAAAATATGATTTTCAAATAATTGTTTTATTTTTGAATCTGAAACATTTATCAATAATTTTAAGCTTTTATTAAAATAAAATAATTTAACCGAAAATATAAACATTTATTTTAATCTATTACACTATTGTCGGTTAAATTATTTTCCAAGACTAGTAACAGACTGTTATTTGTGTTGACATCTGGGCTATTTTGCATTTCATAGTCTGATTGAACAGAGTAAAAGCGCGAAGTTGAGCGACGGTGACATTGCTGACGTTGTAGATTGGCCTGTGAAGTATCCTGGACGATTATTTTGATAACGAAGAGGCTGATTAGTATTATTGGTCATATCAAAATACATCGAACCCTTTCTCATTTCTGCTTCATAGAAAATATTCTAGATTTGATGTTGTACTGTACACATCGTGTAATGATCCATCTTCCTCAACTTGCTACTTATTTAGTCTGCAAATATAGCAGCATCATCACGTTGCCTTGCATCAGATTTAATCTCCCTCAGTAATTGCAAAGCTTCATCAACTTCAGGATCTCTCTCTCTCTATATTTCGTTTTCGTGAAGTCCTTGTCGAAGGTAGCGTAGTCTGGGGAGTGATATTATCTTGAGAAGACTGAAAATAAAAAGGAAATCTTATAAATAATTGCAAACAAGCTAAAAATCTACGGCGAATGCATGTCTTTTCGTAACTCGCGCCGCGCATTATTGTTTTTAGTTTTATCGATATAAATATTTATTAATTTTTAGAAAGGTCCTATGCCCATATATCCATATATCCCAGCGAGCTATGGCTCTCCATAGCTCGCTGAGGCTATGCTCGGAGTTTCTCTGCGTGATAAACTCAGAAATGAGGATATCCGCAGTAGACCCAGAGTTACCGACATAGCCAAACGGATTAGTAAGCTGAAGTGGCAATGGGCCGGCCATATAGCTCGAAGAACCGACAGCCGATGAGGAAGAAAGGTTCTCGAGTGGCAGCCTCGTAACGGCAGGCGAAGTGTAGGGCGTCCCTCACTAGATGGAGTGACGACCTGGTAAGATATGCAGGAAGTCGATGGATGCAGGTGGCTCACGACCGTGCTTTGTGGCATTCTTTGGGGGAGGCCTATGTTCAGTAGTGGACTTGTGAAGGGCTGTAATGATGATGATGATAAAAGTAGTGTTTAATTGATAGGTTTACCTTAACCTGCCCTAACACACTACAGTAAGTAGTAGGTATCTAATATCAATACGCGAGGCAAAAACTTTGTACCCCTATTTACGAAAATATTACTTATTGAAATAATGTATTTTAAATTAATTATGGTCGAATTTCGACCAATGGGCGACCAACTAGTCTACTTAATTATAGGAATTTGATGGGTACTTACACCAGGTGTGTGTGGCTGTTCAGAGTCGGTACCGGTGCATTCTTGTCATTAAGAAATGATAACGCCTTATAAGCAAACCATTTCGGAAATTGAACATCTTTCCGTCCAAATCCACTCCTTTTAGATTCTTCATATTTGCGTTTTTCTCGAAAATAATGGCTGATAAATTCTCCAGTTTTATCTCAATTTCTGATGATGCTATGTTGAACACAGAAGCAATATCCCTAATAGCATCATTTCTTTCGTTGCGTTTCTTGAAATCCATATGCCTTGGGTTCCACAATAGTTCATTTTCTTGATACTTTTCTATAAGTAAAACTATCACCCCAGTTAAATTCTGTCATTTCGTTATTTAAGTATATGAAATTATGTTATTCACACTACCACTCCGTATCGAAGTCACAAGCCTGTGCCGCCGGTATGTGTAGATGCACCATAATAGTTTCTCTCAATAAAAATAATAGTATTCACACCCCTAATATAGAAGGATATATATTATGTAGTAGAGTTGGCAACCCTAACAAAAGTCCATGCACAGCAGTGGGCTTTACGGGCTGATAAAAAGAAAAAGATTACTTTATTTAAAAGTGCATATACCACCAACATTTTCTTGCAGATGCTGGGCACTGCTACTTATAACCTTTTATTACTCAGGCGGCGTAAAAATTATGGTTTTACGTTCCACTACCGGTTATTCTTTGTTAGCTCAGTAACGCAGTGGCTGGTATTTAGCTGTGGCGCCGCAAAGACGCGGTGTTCGAATTCCACACGGAACAAGTCCTGTGTGGCCTACAGATGATTGGGCCTGGATCTAACATTTTTAATGTAAGGAACACAACACTGAAAACTTTGTCCACCATACAGAATCCTTGACGAAAACAAATAAGAAAACTGCTTACTCGTTTTTAGAATGTCTGCAAAACACCTGCAATTTCCTTGTTGTTACCGTTGTTCATGGGCAACGGTCGACTCTTATCAGACCATCATGTGAGCCGCATGCTCGTTTGCCCCCATCTTCTTAAAAAAATCATGCAGCTGCTATGTGGAGATTATACGTGGTAGAGCCACACTGCAGCTGTATTATGGTTGTAGCATGAATGGGTCGACTCAAACGGAAAAGGACAAGCACTCAAAAAGTACCAGCGTGAAATAGCTGTTATATGCTGCTGTGTTTCGTTTCGAGAACCGGAGACCCTTTTCACTGGAAATGAGGCATTCCATTAGTCTTTAGGGATGACAATAAATTTACATTTTCATTTTTAATCGAGGATAGATGTAGAGGTATATGGGCTACTGCATCTATTTGTCTGGTGGACTGTGTGCCCATTTGTCATCCTTATTCTATATTATTTAGAAAAAGTTACTACTGAATGGTAAATATTAAAAAGGTGTTAGCAGGAGGTGTGTAGCGTCACCGTGGCTGTTTAATCTCTTCATGGACAATTGCTCGACAGATTTGAAAGGGAATGAAAGTGGTTGAGAATAAATGAGTTACTCGTCAAATGTTTTCTCTATGCTGATGACCAAGTATTACTTGCGCCTTCGGCCGAGGAGTTGCAGGAGATGGTAACTGCTATGAGTGGAGTTTTTGTTAGAAAAGGGAATGAAGATGAATGTAAAGAAGACGAAAGTGATGGTGTTTGAAGGAGATGAGGCAGTGACAGACTGCAATATCGTGATTGGAGATGAACAAATTTAACAGGTAAAGGAGTTTGTGTATCTGGGTTCAAAGTTTACAAGAAATGGAAAAAGTGATAGTGATATCAAAAAAAGAGTGAATGCAGGAAACATGGTGCAATGGAGTTACGCATTCCTTTATGAGCAGTCGGAAGGTGTCTAACAAGGCTCGTTTGGGTGTGCAAAGGGTTGTTGGTTCTAACACTCATGTACGGAAGTGAAAGTGGGGTATGTGAGAAGAAACATGAAAGCAGAATAAATGCAGTTGAGATGAGAACGTTAAGGAGTACGATAGGAGTTAAACTGAGTGACAGGATAAGAAATAGTGAGAGAGACGTTTTCCTTAATGTTGTGCTCTGAAAGAAGATGTAGTGACGAAAATTGAGAAAGGTATGCTCAGATGGTTTGGCCATGTAGAGAGAGTGAATGAAGGACCATTGACGAAAAAAGTGTATATGGCGTGTGTGAATGAAAGCGTTGGAAGGGATAGACCTAGGCGGACGGTTCTATACCAAATCAGGGACGTTTTAAGAAAAGGCTAGGTCAAGAGTACCCTAAACCGAAGCGCATGTATGAAGGGAATAATGAAAGTTGGACGAAGCGAAACAAGTATGTAAGGTATCTGCCTACCAATACGGGAAAGAGGCCTGATCATATGTTTGTATGTTATTACAGACTTAATTTTCGGTACGCAAAAGTACATCGTACTAAGAACAGAATATTAAAAGTACTTCGGGAAAATAAGTCCGTAATAAAGAAATGTTTACAGAGATCTCGAGCGGCGAGTGTGGTGTTTGCAGATCCATTTCAGTGAATAATTTATCTCACCGCAATGGGAATTACCCGCAATCCGGTGTATAAAATTTATATACTTAGACTTTTTACAGATTGTCGAGATTAATATTTAAGAAACTTGTTTATAACTTAAATGTCACATTACTATAAATTACAAAATACCTGTAAAGTAACCGTGCCATATATACAGTATTATTTAATGGTGGTGAAAGAATATCCACAACCCCATGTTGTCCCGTGGGTTTCGTAAGAGGCGACAGTAGGAAACAAAGCGGGAGATGGGGGAGTAGCATTTTTCTAATATGCGTATAAAAATAAAAACTGCGGTTGTCAAACCGCTTGCCAAGCGTAGCAACTATGGCAAATATCTTTCTTAAGAGGTAACGGTTATTGTAAAATATGATCTAAGCATTTCTCACGTAGTCACCTCCACTATTTACTTACAAAAGTTTCACAAATTCTACATATACAAATCAAAACTAGATAAATTATATGTAAGCCATACTTCTTCCTAAGGAATTCTAACCCGCGACTTGCAGCTCCACAGGCACTGCGCTAAGTGCGCTACCGAGTACCAACCAGAAAAATATATTTTATTATTAAAAACGAATTGCTTTTGAGTACCGTGTAGGTAGTGTATGAATATCCACTACCCCCTATCGTCCCATGGATGTCGTAAAAGTCGACAAAAGGAAACTGAAACAGGGAACAAGCAACAGCATCTTTGTGATATCATCTCAAGATAATAAAAACTGCGGTTGTGAACCCGCCAGCCAGTCGTGGCAACTAAAGCAAAATCTTCCGCTATGAAGGAATCTATGGGGGAGTTTTTATGTTCAGCAATGGACTTAATAGACTTAATGGATGAGATTGCTTGGACTACATTAACATAATATAATATAGCACTTAAAATAATATAGACATCAGTGTCATTAACGTCGTCAGTCTGGTTATTAAGTTCTTTTACATTTTGCCTTCCTTTTAAATATCAATTTCATTCATAACCGATCTTGTGCCTTGTAAAATTGTCTCGCTCTACAAAGCACGCCTAGCTTTTTTGAGGCCAATTCGGCATTCACTTCCAAGGACCGCGGCACTGAACGTCATTAGATATGTCGACGCATAGGATTCTGATGCTAGCTGAGGCATTCTTTAACAGAAAACATAAAGAGAAAAAGGTAGAAAAATTAAAATTAATTAAATTTATTATTTATTTAATTAAATTAAAACGCTTAAATTAAAAAAAGTTTGTGGCTGAAAGCCTGAAGTTAGTTGTGATATGCGCATAAAGAAATGGATTTTGATTGAATATATTGATCAGAAAACTTTTAGAAGACACCTCTGCACTGATAAAACATTTCATATTATTATATCAATATTGAAATTAATTCTAAACCGTACTATTTGTTTTTATTCAAGCAATTTCACAGTAATCCAATTTCCAGCGTAAACTTAGTCCTATGCGGAGCCGTATCAACACGCGGAAATCGTGAACGTGGAGTAAAACGAGATTATTTCGGATATACAATTTCGATATTGAATTTGTCTGCGCTACAGTTGTGGATATTTTTTAATATGGCGGAAAACGGTTCGGTGTTTACTTAAACACAATTATTCTGCTTAATTTTCGAGAAGATCTAGTAGTATTTTGGAAACGCCGAAGAACTGTTAAAGATGATAATAATTTAATGAATAATGGAGTAGTTTATTACGCTAACATAAGACTCAGTAACTTAAAATTCATAATAGAAACTTGTTGAATTAATTGTTTACAACAAAAGATTTGTTGAAACATTAAAAAAGTGTTCTTACTTAAAACGTCCAACTACTGGGCACTGCACTGACTTTCTTTTATTTCTGAAAAGGTTTCCAAGCCCTTGCTTGGATGTTTTTTATACATATTATAATCGATGGGCATTTATTCATATAGAACCGAGATTTTATTACATCCTTTTCATATTAGTTTAGTTAGTTTTCATTTGTATCTCAAATGAAATAAAAGCAATTCAGAATAAAGAAAAAACAATAAATAGGGGTATGCTCGTACTATACTCGTTACTCTCTAACCTGAGTTGGGTTTTGTTACATAAAAGTAACAATTTTTGATTGTATCTATGGCTCTATGTTTATCTAATGAACCGCATGAACTAAAAAAAGAAACTGACTGGACTCAGTGCAGACATCCTATCTGTCTTAAGATATTGGCTGCGAGTGACCACAGGTTGTAGCAGTCACTTAAGCCCGATTCTTATTTCCAAAAAACGTTTCGCTTTTTGTAACGATCCGTTTCATTATATAAGTAGTGTGTATAATCCAGGTTTTATTACAAACCGAGAATTCGGCAACTTCATCCATCCAGTACATAAAGTCTACTGCTTAATACAGGCCTCCCTCTAGATTGTCTCATAGGGGGATTTTGCCATAGTTGCCACGCTTGGCAAGCGGGTTGTCAACCTCAGGTTTTTATAAAGTTAAGCTTATGTCGGGAAGATACTGCTACCTATTTTTTACCGTTTTCCTCTGTCGCCTTTTACGGAATCCACCGAACAATATATAGTAGTTGATGTTCTGACACCATCACTACCCGGTCTAACGGTACATGGTCTTCGCTTACCTAAAATGACATAAAATGAAGTATTTTTTTTAATTTTAGACTATTTGTGATTTGTTTGTACCAGTATTTTGTTTTAAAAAGGGGTTATTTATGCACTTTATGTACTGTAAAACTCGTAATAATAATTGTCTTGACCATATTGTTCTAAAAACAAAGCGCACATCAAAGTTTTTGTCATCAACTCGTATAGAACTGATCATAAACCTGTTCTCTTAGCTATGTATAACAAACTTCCTATTGATAAGTCCCCAGAAAGTATCATCCAAAACCGATTGGAAGTCTGTTACTGCTTGTATCAGTCAATTTGATTTTACACAAATAGTTTCTTGTGATGATCCTAACTTGTCTGCGAAGCTATTCATAACAAGTATATCAAAAATCAAAGCTGATAAAACACAAAATAACAGCGTTTCCTGTCGCAAAAGGGTCCTAAAGTTATGGATTACTCCGGGTGTCATAAAATGTATTCAAACCAGAGGACAAAATGCATTCCGCGGTTAAAAAACATCCTCACAACAATACCTTAACAATATCTTAATTATGTTAGCTATAAAACTTACTGTAATAACTTGTTAAAAAATCTTAAAATTGCCTTTGAACAGTCGGAACTGAGGTCAGCCTCAAGAGATCCTAAAAATACTTGGAAAATTATACGACGACTAGCAAACCTTGATGAATTAAAAACTACTTCTAACGATCTTTTAAAATTGCGCGCGTCCCCTCTAGAGTCAATAGAAGAAGTAAAGGTTGTCTTTGCTACTATCGGTATTCAGCTTGCACCTGAAATCCAATCCATTAGTTCGACGATGATACTGATTATATACAACCTTTCCGTCCATTACACTCATTTGCACTTCTACCAACTAATGATGCTGAAGTGGGCCTCTATTATTCGAAACCTGAAAAATGATTCCGCCCCTGGTTGGGATAATATTTCCACAAAATTGCTTAAAATTACAGACATGTGATCGTCCCGCCTCTAACAAAAATATTTAACTTAGCGATGGATACTGGAGTTTTCCAAATGTTTTTAAAATCCCGACCATCCATCTTATTCACAAAGGGGGAGACAAAAATGATATTGACAATTACCGACCGATCTCAATTTTACCGGTAGTATCGAAGTATTTTTTGAGAGGATAATGTGCAATAGCCTTATTAGATATTTGGAAAAAAATAATGTATTATCTGAATCCCAATACGGATTTAGGGGCTGGCAGATCGACGGAAGATTGCTGTGTCTAATTTAACTAATTACGTCGTAAAACATCTAGATAGTAACGTAAATGTTGTAGACCTTAAAAAAGCTTTTGATACCGTTTCCATACCCAAGCTGAAAAATAAAATGGAAAACATTGGGATACGGGGTAGGGCTTTAGACCTTTTTTCATATTACTTTCACAATAGGGTTCAAAGGGTTAAAATTGATAATTACTATAGTTCTGACGCCTCGATAACATTTGGTATTCCTCAGGGGCAGTGTCTTGGGTCCGAGTCTTTTTTTGATCTACATCAACGATCTATGCCAGTTAAATCTTAGTAATGGAAAAGTGTTCGCTTTTGCTGATGACACAGCATTAGTTTTTCACGCAGAGACTTAGGATGAGGTACGAAAGACTGTGGAGATAGGTTTATGTCGGGTGATTCGATGGCTTAGACAAAATCTTTTGACAATCAATGTTCAAAAAACTAAATTCCTTCCCTTTTCAATTTGAGGAGACTCCATACTCAATAGTATTAATTTTATCAGGCCTAATGAATGTGGAAATAACAATAATACACATGTTCATGTATCTCTATTGAAAAATTATCTATATTTAAATACCTAGGTATTTATCTGTACTCAAAACTCAACTGGAAATATCATATTTGATATTGTTGATCATTGCCTATCACCCTCGAGAGGTTCCATAGAACTATCAATGAAGTTTCTTGAGCATAATGTACAACCTTGCATAAATGATATGTGTTGGGATCACATAACACCTGCGGAAATATCTAAAGTTGTAAAAAGTATGGAAGACAAGAAGTCATGTGGTTGGGATGACATACCAATTTCAATATTTAAGAAAAACATAGACTTTTTAAAATCACCATTAGCGAGTTTTTACAATAAATGTTATGAAAAGGGCATTTTCCCTGATGAATTTAAGATTGCAAAAGTATTACCTGGTACATAAGAAAGGTTCAAAAAATGACTCTAAAAACTACAGACCTATCTCGCTTTTAACAACAATTTCAAACATTTTTGAAAAACTGATTAAAGTTAGATTAACTATTTTTTTTTATAAGATAAGGGTGACAAACGAGCACACAGTCCACCTGATGGTAAGTGGTTGCTGCGGCCCATAGACATCTACATCTATCTCTCTTGTTCTTCTCTCGTTTGCGAATCAAAATGCAGATGCGTTGTCACCCGTGAGGACTAAGATCGAATGCCTCATTTCCAGTAAAAAGGGCCTCCGGCCACCTGCACTAACCAAGCGAAACGCAGAGGTAAACCTCTACTTCACGCTGGTAATCTGTGAGGTCGTGTACCACCCCGGCTCGAGCTGGCCCATCCGTGCGACAGCAATTCTGCCGCAAACAAAATTTATTATTAAAAATAATAAATTATAAAAAAAAAGATTAACTAAACATCTACATAATAATAAAATAATAAATACACGACAATTTGGATATCAGCCAAAAATAGGAAGCAACGATGCGATAGATACATTAATTGATGATGTCATCACAAATTTAAATAATAAAAAGAAAGTGGCGGGATTATTTCTGGATTTAAGCTCTGCTTTTGATATGGTTGATCATAATATATTAATAAAAAAACTTCAATACTACGGAATAAAGCAAAATGTGCTACAGCTATTCAAGTCTTATTTAGAAAACAGACAGCAATATAATGAACTGAAGTGTATCGAGGATAAGTATGAAAAGACGTATAAATCTAAATTAGATAAAATTAATAGAGGAGTTCCACAAGGTTCCATTTTGGGGACCAATCTTCTTCATCATATTTATAAATGATTTGATCCCCTTTATGTATAACTCTCTACCGGAAGTTCATATTGTAGCTTTTGCGGATGATACAAATGCGGTAATATCGGCACAGAATACAAATGATCTCAACCATAAACTAAATAAAGCTCTTTTAACGTTTTCTCTGTGGTTTAATGCAAATAATCTTATGCTGAATGCAGAAAAAAACTAAAGCTATACTATTCAAAACCACAGCAAAAACGCGAGATACCTTGAACATCAAATTACATGAAAACTGCATACCACTTGTACAATCGGTGAAATTCTAGGTGTTTATATAGACTCGTATTTGGCATGTAAAGATGAATTATATAATATAGAGAGCAAATCAGCTCTGCATGCTATGCTTTGAGAAGCTTGAGGGAAGAACTAACCACGAAACCATTAAAAATTGTATATTATGCTCTAATAGAATCTCGCTTAAGATACAGTATTAAGTGTTGGGGAAATAGTTACGCCTATAATGTAAAAAAAGCGTTTGTTCTACAAAAAAGATCAATTAGAATTATATCTCTCATACACCAGAGGGCAATCATGCAGAGAACATTTTATAAATTTGAAAAATCCTTACTGTCCCCTGTTTGTATATTCTTACTTTACTCACTGATCTTGTCAAACATCCGAATAGATATGAAACTGATGATGAAATGGCAAGAAGATACGACACGAGACGAAAGAATATACCCAATGTCTTCAAAACAAAACTACAGGTTGTTGAGCATAGCGTTAGAAATCAAGCTGTAAAACTTTTTAATAGACTACCTAATGGTCTAAAAACCATAAATAATATTAAAATTTTTAAACAAAGGTTAAAGTCTTTTTAATTGGAAAAATGTTTCTATTCGGTGAATGATTACATTGAGTTTGGTAAAAATTAATATTGCATGCATTATTTAATTAATAATTAAGTTGTAGATATTTTTAGGATACACGTATAATGCTAATTAATTTAATTTAATATTTTATGTTACAATTAAGTTTTCCCACACAATGTATATTGGTTTTTGGAATAATGACTATGACTATGACTATGACTATGACTATGACTATTAACACTGTATCAGCACCGCATTCGCAAATTAGTTTGGGTTTTTAGTAAATTACGATGGATTTTAGATATAACTGTTTTAAAAAATAGCATACTTTACCTTATGCCCAATCTATACTCACTTATTGCAACTCAGTCTGGGGAGGAGCCTCTAAAAGTATGATTATCCCACTAGAAAGAGCTCAAAGATCGATCATCAAGGTAGTGGACCTATAAATCATTTCAGTTCCCTACTTAACATCTCTACTCTGACTGTCAATTATTAACAGTTCGTCAACTTTTTGTATTAAGTAGTATTCTCAGGCAACATAAATCTACTTTATTTGATCCAAAACTATTTAAAATAAAAAGAAGAGCTCATAATATATGTCCGGTTTCTAAATTTAACACTGCTTTCTCTCATCATTTTCAATGCTTCCTTGGCCCACATCTCTACAACAAATTACACAGAGAACTGGAAAATTTTCCACTGAATTATTACTTGTGTTAAAAAAGGTACACGCCTTTTTATTGTCGCTAGATTACGATCAGACCGAAAATTTGTTGACGACAGTAAAATAAGCAAAATGGAAATTAAATTCTGTAATTCCAATTTGTGTCACTTAATATATCCCATTAGACATTCATAACTACACTTTCAAAACATAAAATAAAAACTCCTAACCACTGCCAATCACGTTGTCCCTCATACATAACTCACGTTTAACAAATAAGCTTAAAACTTATTTATCCATTTATCTTAAATAAATTTTAGCCATTACCCATTGCTTTTGTCATATTTTGTACTATATAGATTTGAGTGTATTTTTCTATATTCTGTTTGTTTCTGACTGTGCTAATTATTCCTTATACGTTTGGTTGTAATTGTATTATGTACCAATGACTAATATTACAATATGGAAGGTCTGGAACCCTGTAAGACAGGTTTACCTAGTACAGGGTTCACAGAGCATAGATAATGTTATATATATGTTACCTACTTCTTAAACAAATAAAAAAATTAATAAATAAACTATCAGGCGAATTGTGTGCTCGTTTGTCAACCCTCGATCTAGCACTGAAACAATCAGGTGTAGTATGTTTGATGATCGATTACACGCTTGATTGTCTCGGAAAGCGAGCGCACTACGCAGTAGCGCTTTGTGGCTGCCGTATCAATATTTACGTAGTAATTTAGGCCGCTCAGGTTAAAATAAACCCAATTAGCAAATAATTGAGTTGGTATTCCCTTACACTTATAATATTGCATTGTGTTATAGTTAGACGCTCGGCCAGTCGATGTTGACTTACCACGCATTGTAACCAAACGGATTGCTTCGTCGTTCGTGTTGTGCACAGTAGTTACACAGTTAGTAGTACACAATAATACGTAATTCACGAGGGGGTAGGCAGAGTCTAAAAAGGAATTTCGGATTAAATTAGCGTAAAATTTGAGTTTAGAAAGAAAATTGTGGAAAGCAGTGATAGATGGCTAGCATCGGCCTACAAAATCCAAAACCCTATTTCCCGTTAATCGCCTTTTGCTATATCTTAGGCAAGTAACACAGTCAGCACATTCTTTAATTTTCATTTCATTGTTTCTTTCTTAATCCCTGATCCCACCCCAATGTTATTAATCAATAAAGATAATTTCGAAGGTAGCCTTGTAGTGATGAGGTAAAAATAATATGATATCATATAATTTCCTATAAGTTAATAGTGGAATTTATTTGAAAGAAGAGAAAGACAAGGGCTTCTGATAGGCGGAGGTATATCATTACGTAAAATGTAACAACCTATAGGACGTCTCACTGCTGGGGCACAGGCCTCCTCTCACTTCTGAGAGGGTTTCACTTTGTGGGAGAGATCGTCCCGTAAATGTCATGTAAATTACTACATCCAGGCATGGGGATCAGAGTCACGTTTTCCAGACCGAAACTGGTCAAAGTGGCCAACCTTAACGATAACTAGCCATCTGGCGCAGGAGAAGATTATAGTACCCAAGTGTATGCGAAAAAAACTTCAGTAGATAGCAGCCCAGGTTCAGTAAGTTGGCGGTGTTTTATTCGCGTGCCTCGGTAAGAACATAAATCCTTAATCCATAAATAATTTGTTCTCCGATCTTTTCTGATAATGTTGGATTGCTGTTCCTATGAGAGAAAGTGAATAGAGAGTGCGTCTGTGTTCGCGCACACACTCCATTACTGCGCCGATAGCTTGTCACCGTTTTAGACTGGCCGCCGTTACTGAAATTCAGTCTATTTATATATTTCTCTCATGTATCGTCCGTGAAGTTTGTTGAACTATATGTTAAACTCTATTACGCTATATTTAAAACAGTAATGTCGTCATATAGTAGAGCAGTAGTTAGCTAAAATACGGATCTAATTTGACTTCACACAAACACTATTGTAATAAATTTTTATAAAATCTTTTCTTTTTTCTTTATGTCTTTCTTTCTTTCATTATCACGTGTAGTTATCGTACAGATAGCAAAAATATTTAGATGGGTGGCAGCATTTTCCTGATTTCCAAACCTTTTTGGCGAGCGTGGCAACAATGGCATATACCTATTACCACTATATGGCCCTTATTTTATATTGTTTTTTTATCTATGGGAGAGGCCTACGTTCGTCAGTGGACTTGTCATAGCATGTAAAGAGTGAATGAGGAAAGGGTTTGTCAAACAAGACATGTATGAAAAATTATAGAAAACTACATGTATTGTCCCCTGACATCTCTATGTGGAAAACAATGGTTAAACTAAACCAGTTATTTTATTTTTGTAAAAGAAATACTAGCTGCACCGCTTGATTTGATTAAAATCTTGCTAAAACATCAAAACAACAACTTTATGTTATTATGGCCTCAACTGTAAAATAGAAGATCTAAGAAGGCAATTTTCGCTCTAGATTTTGGCCGATAGATTCTGCTCTCTACAGATTACCTGACTTACAGAGCATACATTATTTATTACACTGGCGCTGCATCCACCGCGCCAAACTGCATCCCGTTGACGCTTGGGATTTCTATCTAATAATTCTCGAAGAAATTAGTAAAGAGTTCAAGAAGGTAATAAAGAGGGATCTTCAGTTATGGAAATGTATATTATAATGTAATGTGTCTTATAGAGATGTCTTTTTCAATATATAATACTAAAATTACGTATTTTACAACTTTTAATTTCATTAAAAATTATTTTAAAGAAGTAAGAGTGACAAACAAGGAGACACCTAAAGGTAAATGGATGCTGGCCTGTAGAAACCTACATCAGTCATCGATCAATATGATCTAAATACAGATAAAAACGCATGTGTCATATCATCATCGTATGTCATCTTCATACATCCCGTGGCCGGGCATAAGTTCCTCTTATTTCCAAAAGGTCTTTTTGAAGCATGAAAAAGTCCGCCGCGGTGTCGTAATGCATATTGGCATTTTAACCTATAAATAATTTAAAATGAACAATTTTGTACAACCGACTTCAATATAAATTATTAAGAATAACTTAAAACTATTAGTCAGACCTTGTACAAATTTATATTACTACAAGAGAAGCATCAGCTTTCAAATAAAAAACATAAAAAAGAAAAAAAAACATACAGTCGAATTGAGTACAGTCTCCGTTTTGAAGTCCGGAAAAGGTAGATTTACTCAGAACGTTTTTTTTTTCACGTGATAAATCGGCATTTTCAATCTTAATTAATAACTCGTCTTTCGTTTCGATGGGGATCGAATTCGGCTCGCTTGCTACCATTAAATTTTAATGTGAAAATTATTACTTAATTAATACTTAGTGGTCGCTCAATGGTCGAAAAATCAACCATAACATACATACATAACATAAAAACTTACGCCTGTAACACAGAGGGGTAGGCAGATACTGCGGACTTCCATTTGGCACGATCCTGAGACACCTCTCTCGCCTCATTTTCGTTACGTATCCATATACCTACGCATAAATTCTCGCCAGTTAAGGGTACTTTTAATCTAGCCTATCTTCGATCTATTGCCCAATTTGGTCGATAAACTAGGGCGTCCCTTCTTTACTCTTCCGTCGACTTTTGCAACATAAATTTGCTTTGTAACTATTTATCTAAGTATATATTTATATTAATCAATTTGTATTTCTACTTTTTCTTTTTCTTTTTTCTCTACAGTATCTTTAGCGACGATTTCTTCTCAACGACTGTTTGACTACAGGCTGTGTTTGACATTGGCAGTATGAACGTAAACAAATTATCTGCTCTCGGTAAATAGCAATAATGTTCTGTGCTTGGTTCTGTGATTATATACGTGTTTGACATTTCAATTTCGATATCAATTATGAATGTAAACAATATTTTTTATTTAATGCATTTATGCACGTATTGTTTATAAATTTAAGCATTCTGAACTCCTTGTCAAATCCTACACTTCTCCGTGCGTGCCTATTGTTTATAATGGGTATATAGTTTTCCCTTCACGTACTCGTATTAATATACGAGTAGATCAAAACCTTTCAGCCAAAACTAACAAGAAGTACATTTTTAATGTTTATAGCGTTTCAGAATTCATTTTACTAATCCCTTAGTTTTAAAGATGTACAGAATTGTCAAAATAGCATTCGAGTGAATTATTTTTTTTTTCCTTAAATAAAAGTGACAAACGAACCCACAGACCACCTGATAGTATAAGACTTCTGCAGCCCATGAATATTTGCAATAACTTTAAATTAATAAGAATAGACATGCGTTGTCACCACTGAGAAATAAGATAGAGTACCTATATACGAGTATATACAAATAGTAATTATACTCGCTCTCTAAACCACTTCAAATTAATAAGGATAGACATGCGTTGTCACCTCTGAGAAATAAGATAGATTGCTTATATATGTACAAATAGTAATTATACTCGCTCTCTAAACCACTTAAAATTAATAAGGATAGACATGCGTTGTACCTCTAAGAAATAAAATAGTGCCCATATATGTACAAATAGTAAGTGTACTCGCTCTATAAACGACTTAAAATTAATAAGGATAGACATGCGTTGTTATCTCTGAGAAATAAGATAGAGTGCCTATACGAGTAATTATATTCGCTCTCTAAACCACTTCAAATTAATAAGGATAGATATGCGTTGTACCTCTAATAAATAAAATAGAGTGCCCATATAATGTACAAATAGTAAGTGAACTCGCTCTATAAACGACTTCAAATTAATAAGGATAGATATGCGTTGTTACCTCTGAGAAATAAGATAGAGTGCCTATATATGTACAAATAGTAATTATACTCGCTCTCTAAACCACTTCAAATTAATAAGGGTAGATATGTGTTTTACCTCTGAGAAATAAAATAGTGCCCATATATGTACAAATAGTAAGTGTACTCGCTCTATAAACGACTTAAAATTAATAAGGATAGACATGCGTTGTACCTCTAAGAAATAAAATAGTGCCCATATATGTACAAATAGTAAGTGTACTCGCTCTATAAACGACTTAAAATTAATAAGGATAGACATGCGTTGTACCTCTAAGAAATAAAATAGTGCCCATATATGTACAAATAGTAAGTTTACTCGCTCTATAAACGACTTAAAATTAATAAGGATAGACATGCGTTGTTACTTCTGAGAAATAAAATAGTGTCCATATATGTACAAATAGTAAGTGTACTCGCTCTATAAACGACTTAAAATTAATAAGGATAGACATGCGTTGTACCTCTAAGAAATAAAATAGTGCCCATATATGTACAAATAGTAAGTGTACTCGCTCTATAAACGACTTAATATTAATAAGGATAGACATGCGTTGTACCTCTAAGAAATAAAATAGTGCCCATATATGTACAAATAGTAAGTGTACTCGCTCTATAAACGACTTAAAATTAATAAGGATAGACATGCGTTGTTACCCTCTGAGAAATAAGATAGAGTGCCTATACGAGTAATTATATTCGCTCTCTAAACCACTTCAAATTAATAAGGATAGACATGCGTTGTTACCTCTGAGAAATAAGATGAGAGTGCCTATACGAGTAATTATATTCGCTCTCTAAACCACTTCAAATTAATAAGGATAGATATGCGTTGTACCTCTGAGAAATAAAATAGAGTGCCCATATATGGACAAATAGTAATTATACTCGTTCTTAAAGCCACTTCAAATTAATAAGGATAGATATGCGTTGTGCCTCTGAGAAAAAAAATACAGTGCTTATATATGTACAAATAGTAAGTGTACTCGCTCTCTAAACGACTTCAAATTAATAAGAATAGATAGTCGTTGTACCTCTGAGAAACTCTTTGACTGCTTCGTTGGTCTAGTGGTTGTAGTAGTGCGACTGCTGATCATGAGGTCCCGGGTTCGAATCCCGGGTCGGGCCAAAAAATCAGTTATTGGGTTTTTCCATCAAGAAATTCTCAGTAGCTGCTCGGAGTCGGAAAGTTGGCGGTGATTCACCCCCGTGCCTCGGAAAGCACGTAAAGCCGTTGGTCCTGCGCCTGATCTCTCTTCGGTCGGGTCGGTTTACCGTCCCATCGGGCTATGAGAGTGAGGGAATAGAGAGTGCACCTGTGATTGCGCATAAACTTGGGCACTATAATCCTGTCCTGCGCCGATGGCTAGCCTTCGTTGAGACTGGCCGCCGTGGCCGAAATTCGGTCTGGAGGACATTATTATTATTACCTCTGAGAAATAAAATAGAGTGCCTATATATTTACGAATAGTAACTATACTCGCTCTCTAAACCACTTCAAATTAATAAGGACAGACATGCGTTGTCACCTCTGAGAAATAAGATAGATTGCTTATATATGTACAAATAGTAATTATACTCGCTCTCTAAACCTTCACTTTAAATTAATAAGGATAGATATGCGTTGTACCTCTGAGAAATAAAATAGAGTGCCTATATATGTACAAATAGAGTGCAGTCACGTCTACTTAGTGGCAGAAATAAGAGTGTGGTGTCTACTAAACCAGATTCCTATGCAGGCAAGGAATCATCCTTAGTGGTGATAGGGAAAGAAATTGTGTTATGAGGAAATTATAGGTTGTAAGACGTTGCTGTGGTCAGGATTAAGATTTTTGGCAATATGAACACAAAAGAAATAACGAATAAAAGTTTCTTGTAGCATGCCATGCTACGGTGACTTTCAAGACACAGTTAGCCTGTCTGTGATAAAATTCTAAACAATGAAAAGTAAAAGTCACTTTCCACTCTGCTTCAGAGTATGTTTTCTACCGACTTCAAAAAGTAGTATGTACTCAATTTTACTGTATGTTTTTTTTATGTATTTTACTTCGTTACTTTTTTGTGGGTGAACCGATTTCAATGATTATTTTTTTATTTGAAAGTTGGTGCTTCTCAAGTAGTTCTGTAAAAAAATTATTCAAGATCTCACTATTAGTTTTTGAGTTATTCTTAATCATTTTTATTGAAGTCGGTTGTACAAAATTTTTAATTTTAAATTATTAACATTATTATCATCATCGATCAACCCCCTCATAAGACTGACTTGAGTGCTGATCATAATTTCCTCCAGACTGACGCCTGGTCATGGCACCGCGCAGGATCTGAGCAGAACAGCTTTTTAGTGTTCGAGTGTATGCGCAAGCACAGTAGGTGCACTCTTTATTCCCTCACTTCCGTAGTCCCATGGGAGGGATAATGATATAATATTATATACAGATTAAACTAACCTTTCCACACTATATTATACCGTATGGCAAAGTTGTGAAGACAAAAAAAAATTGCGTAAAAGTAAATTCACTACCTTACTCGTATATAGCCTCGAGGCTGTCATTACAGGTACCAAACTTAAACAGGAGATGATCAGCAGCTAGATGGATGGCAGAATGTGAAGACTGTAGACAATATCAGCTCGGGAGCGAATGAATGGGTACTTGAGGATGATGACGAAGGTTTGAAATAGTAGTTTCCGAAGGTTGTTGGTTGCGTGTTCATATCACGTCGGGGTCACCACTGTGGCGGGTGGAAGGCAAAGGGGAGAACTCCCGCCGAGCAACGTGTTCTGCCCGGGGAGTGGCCAACGCTCCGATTGGTAGTTCGGAGCTATTCTATATATGCTGCTTTAACTTCGGAACTTTGTTAGTGCGATTTAGGTTTCGATGTGTTTCGCTTGTGGCGCGACGACAGCACCGCCACACCATAATCAATTCCTGAAAAAGTTTAGTAATTTCAAGAATCATCCGTTTTGTGAATCTGTATACGCCGTGAATTGGGTTTCATTATCGTGAGTACAACGTTTACGAACGTATTTACAAGCGGCAACGTCGGCGTAACGAGCCAATGCAGCGAGCGTAGTACGTAATTAAATGGCGCTTGCCAGCCTTCTTAACCGTAGCAATTTTGGTCGCTATTAGTTTTCATTGGGATAGAGCTTATTTTATAAAACTGAACCCACCTGATGAAATGTGACTACTGCAGTTAATGATGCAGTCGCGCAACTAACTTCAAATAAAGAAGGCTACAGTTTCGTTTGTGGCGGCGCTGTCGTCGCACCACGAGCGTAACACACGAAAGCCTAAATCACACTATCAAAGTTTCGAAGTACTGCGCTATAAATAAAACAGTGTCAACAGTCTTTAACAGTGGTAGAGCCAGGCGGCAGCTTTTGCTGTCGCATGGATGGGCCGGCTCGAACCGGGGTGGTACCACGACCTCACAGAATACCAGCGTGAAGTAGAGGTTTACCTCTGCGTTTCGCATGGTGAGTGCAGGTGGCCGGAGGCCCTTTTTACTGGAAATGAGGCATTCCATCCTAGTCCTCACGGGTGAAAACGCATCTGCATTTTGATCTGTAACAGAGGATAGATGTAGATGTCTATGGGCCGCAGCAACCATTTACCATCAGGTGGACTGTGTGCTCGTTTTTCACCCTTATCCTATAAAAAAAAACAGATCTGTACTAGCATACGAATCACTGGTTGCACCCAGGGGCTGATTACCATACCCGGCGGGTGATCATCCCTTTTTTTTCTACGGCCAAATTGGTCACCGATGTAATTTGAACATGCAACATGCAACCTTCGAAAACCTTAACTTTCAAGCTTTCGTCATCGTCCTAAAATACTCCATTCATTCGCACCCTAGCTGATGGTGTCTGCAGTCTTCAGATCCTGCAAGCCATCTAGCTTTTCAAGGTTCATCGCATTGCATCGCAGCACTGGAATCATTCTCACTATTTCTTTAAGCTATTCTCTTCGCTACAGTATTCGGCATGGCTCTGAGCCTTACTACTCGCCTCTGCTTCACGGCACTCTCGTAGATTACTTGCCTTTTTCTCGACTCACCGCAAACATCAAGGCAATCCCTGGCATTTCTACATTCGTCGACAAATAGAATGCGCTATCGACTATACTTCCGGTCTGAGCAGGGCACATGTGCAGATGTGGCGGCACTTTCTGCGCGCCACACGTTGTCAACTCCGAGGACTGGAATGCCTCACGACCTGTAATTAAATTAGGCTTTCTATAACTTTAGACCGAATTAAAGTTGTGCATACACTACTGCTTGATGGCAGAAGTAGGACACAATCCTAGGCAGAAAATAAGTCCTTAATAAAGTTTTATATATTCCACTGGTGATTGCCTCGCGCGTCTGCTGATCATGAGATTCTAAGTTGAATCCCGGTTCGGGCTAGAATCAGTTATTGAGTTCCGTCAATAAATTGTTAGAAGCAGCCCGAAAGCAGGAAGTTGGTGGGGTATCACAATCATCAGACTATGAGAATGAGGGAATAGAGCGTGCACCTGTGCTTGCGTACATACCTGTGCGCTATTATAATCTTCTACGTCTGCGTTAATATTGGTCGTCGTGACAGGAATTCGGTCTGAATGACATTAATATACATTCACAAGTCCACTGCTGAACGTAGGCCTCCACCGTAGATGGCCTCATAAAGTGATATTTGCCATAGTTACTATGCTTGGCGAGCGGGTTAGCAAACGCAATTTTCTTTATCTGTTATTAGGAAGACGCTACTGCCCATACCGTGTTTTGTTTCCCTCTGTTCCCTTTCACGACATCCATGAGACGATATGTGATAGTGAATTATCTTACGCCGCCATTATACAGCGCAAGATGTCACAGCATTACATACAAAATAATAATTTAAAATTTAAAATTTTGTACAACCGACTTCAATATAAATTATTAAGAATAACTCAAAAACTTTAGTCAAACCTTGGTAAAATTTATACTGGACCACATAGGATCACCAGCTTTAAAATAAAAAAAGAATCATCGAATTCGGTTCACACAGTAAGAAGTTATGAGGTAACACATATAAAAAAAAAAAACATACAGTCGAATTGAGTACCGGCTCCTTTTTGAAGTCGGTACAGAATCGAATTAAAAACCTTTTTTTTTAAATCGGCTAGAATAAAATTATGTGTTTTGTATAATGATTTTTTATTATACAAAACACTATATTAATAATTATATATTTTATTTAAATATGTGTTTTGTGTGAAAATGCTCAACCGCAATAAGATCTAATGATTCAGATAACGGCGGGCTGCTATAGATTGAAAAACTTTCCTTGCCATTCTCCTTCTCGTTAGTTTAAAGCAATTATAACGAGCGTAGCGGAAAAATTAAAATCCTTAATGAGATATGACTCAATTTCCTCGAAGTAAGATTATAGTTGAAACTCGATTGTCTCGAAAACAAATGTTTAAAATTAAATGTTTCTAAAAATTTGCCGTAATTTGAAGTTTAATATATTTTCATCATCTTTATCATCATTAAAGCCCTTCATAAGTCCACTGCTGTAAATAGGCTTCCCCCAAGGAATACCACAAAGCACGGTACTGAGCCACCTGCATCCATCGATTCCTGCATATACATATTACCAGACCGTCATTCCTTCTAGTGCGGTGCCGCTTTACACTTTACCTTTTTTACGTGGTAGAGCCATGCTACATTTATATTACTGGTACAGTTTTTTTTATAGGATAAGGGTGAAAAACGAGCACACAGTCCACCTGATGATAAGTGGTTGCTGCGGCCCATAGACATCTACATCTATCCTCTGTTACAGATCAAAATGCAGATGCGTTTTCACCCGTGTGGATTAGGATGGAATGCCTCATTTCCAGTAAAAAGGGCCTCCGGCCACCTGCACTCACCAAGCGAAACGCAGAGGTAAACCTCTACTTCACGCTGGTATTCTGTGAGGTCGTGGTACCACCCCGGTTCGAGCCGGCCTATCCATGCAACAGCAAAAGCTGCCGCCTAGCTCTACCACTGTTAAAATTTTAGCGCGAATAGATCGGCTCGACCGGGGAAGGACCACGCTCTCACAAAATACCAGCGTAAAATAACAGCTTAACACTGCTGCGCTTCGTATGGTGAGGGTAGAGAACCGGAGACCCTTTTTTCTGAAAACGAGGCATTCCATCTTAGTTCAACTTCCAACAAGTCTCTTTAGACAACATATCCGCATTTTGATTCGTAATCGAGGATAGATGTAGATGTCTATGATCCACAGGAACCACTTACCATCAGGTGGTCTGTGTGCTCGTTTGTCACTCTTATCAGATTTAAAAAAACCTACCAGTACGAGGATATACTAAGTAATACTTGGTGCCGATAGTTATCTACTCACTTATATTGCGTTGTATACGCAAGAGTAAAAACGAAAGTCACAGCCTATATACGTTACACTCTTGAGCAGAGGGCTCCTTTCATTTATGAGAGGGTTTAGGGCAAGGAATCAATGCCCCAATGCGTGTTGGCGGGCTTCATGTGTCTTCGAAATGATATATTTAACTTCTCAGATTTCAGACTTCTTAGATTCTCAGAGACGTACAGCACAAAAATTGCAATTAACAATTTTATTGGTTCTGTCGCGGGGCAAACCCGGATTGCTCGCGTACTATGAAGTTGATAGCGTGCGCTAAGCTCTTGAGCGTGTATACGTATTTTAAGATAAATGTTCATCTACTGAGCTAACACGGCTCGCTATATTATAGGTAGTAATTAAAATACAATAGAATAGAATAATTTTTATTCAATATATAGATTAAGACATAATACTTATAGAAAGTATTTTTTTTAATTTACCACTGATTTGAAAGATACAAATGTCCTGATAAGAACCAGTAAGAAACCCAGCGGAATTTTTGAACATACATATTTCACTTTACAATATTTATTTACAATTTTTTAAATGAATTTTAACAGAACCGGCATGGTGGCGATCACCTCATTCCGAGGGGTTATTTCTATTTATGTATTCTTTCATATTATAATAATCCTTTTTGAACAAATGTTCGATAATAAAATATTAAAATTGTTTATTGACAAGTTTTGTATATTTTCTAGGATTTTGTTTAAAAAGCATATACGTTGCTCCATAAGTAAAGAAAAGTAAAGTTAAGTTGCAGCCTATTTACGTCCCACTGCTGGGCACAGGCCTCCTCTCATTTCTGAGAGGGTTTTAGGGCAAGGAATTGTCCACCGCGCTGCCCTAATGCATGTTGGCGAACTTCACATATCTTCGAAATATTTTTTTAATTATCAGACATGCAGGTTTCCTCACGATGTTTGCACGTGATAAATCGGCACTTAAAATTGCAATTAACAATTTCATTGGTGCCGGCGGGGATCGAACCCGGGTTGCTCGAGTACTGTGAAGCTTACAGCGACTGTGAAGGTTACAGTTGCTCCATAAATCAATTACTAATTCTGTGGAGTTTTGTAACAGATATTACAAACTTATGTTTTTTCCTAGTGTTTAAGGTATGATCATCTTTATATCATATTTATTTATTTATTTATTTATTTACTGGAAAACTAACAGCTTAATCTTAACAAAATATAACATACATGTAAATTACAATCTAAGCCAATAAAAAGTTTTCACATATAGATAAACAATAGTCATACATAAATAACAAATAACACCTTACTGCCAGTTCAAACTAATTTTCTAAAATTATTGATTGTTATTTAATTGTTGACTGCTGCTGAAATTAGAGGTGATTAATTTACAAATGGCAGAACTGTTGGTACAGAAAAGGTCCACCTTATCATAGTCTTTAGATAGTCTATTAAATGAATTAGATGCTCTTATAAAGAAGGAATTGCGTCTGTAGTTTGTGCTGTAAGAAGGTATGTGTAAGAGATTGTTACAACGTAGTGAACGAGTGGGGGTTGAGATGAGTAATTTATTTAGTAAGTCTGGACAGTCTATGTGGCCCTGAGCGATTTTTGATAGTAAAACCAGGTCTGCTGTGTAACGTCTAGTTTGCAGAGGGAGAAGGTGAAGACGACCACACAGCAGCTCGTAGTTTTCTTTGGGAATGCGGAATTTTGAGCACACATATCTGATGAACCTTTTTTGGATGGATTCAATTTTATTAACGTAAATATTGTACTGAGGATTCCATATTTGACTTGCGTATTCCAGATTACTTCGAACAAGTGAACAATACAGAATTTTAATAGATTTTAAATTACGGAATCTGAAACATGATCTAATGATAAAGCCAAGAGCTTTATATGCTTTATTAACAATTTGTTCAATGTGCTGGTCATATAATAATTTGTTGTCAATGGTAATACCCAAGTCCCTTATTTCGTTGCACCTGGATAATTCTGAGCCTTTAAGGGTATATTTAAATGTGTTAATATTACGCTTACGCCCAAAAGACACACAAAAACATTTTTCTACGTTAATATCAAGTTTATTTCGCCTACAGTAATTGTCAAAATTGAGTAGATCGTTTTATAAGTATAGCGCATCATCGAAATTATTTACTATTCTAAATAATTTCATATCATCAGCGAAGAGTAAAAAATTTGTGTTTAAAAAGCATTCGCTTATATCATTAATAAAAATTACGAAGAGCAAAGGGCCAAGTAAGGAACCTTGCGGGACTCCGGAGGGGACAGGCACCCAGGATGATGTAAATCCATTCAGAATTACCGCTTGTGATCTATTAGAGATATAGGATTTAAACCATCTAAATAAGTCACCTCTTATACCGGCTGTCGATAACTTTTCCATTAATATAGCATGATCAATACGATCAAATGCTTTGCTATAATCGGTATATATGGCGTCAATTTGATTTCCTTTATCCATATTATATGAAACGAAATCCGTAAATAGCAAAAGATTGGACGTAGTGGATCTTTTCTGAAGAAAGCCATGCTGTTGGGGAATGATAGTATGTTTGATCGCCGGGTACAATTGGTTGTATACAATTCTTTCAAAGACCTTAGCAATGAGGTTTAATTTTGAAATTGGTCTATAATTCTCAATGATATTTTGTGGACCCTTTTTATGTATGGGGGTAATAAATGCGGATTTCCATCTTGCTGGCATTAAGCCCTCGTTAATAGATCTTCTAAAAATAAAAGTTATAGGTTTAGATAACGTTTCAGCACATTTTGTTAGAAATAAAGCTGAAATAAATATAAAATAATATAAAAAAAATTATTGTCAAAGTAATTTATGTTTTTATTTACATACATTACATTTTCATAAACATATTTCAATACCAAAGTTAATATGTTTATTTCTTTAAATTTTTCTCAGAGTTACTCATACAATTTAAGTTATAAATCGCCCGTAAGGCTCTGTTTTGAAAAACAAACATGGCTTTGATATCAGTTGCATTACCCCATATCAAATTTCCATAAGGCATTACGCTATGAAAATAACTAAAATAAATAAATCTAACTGTCTATACATTGGTAAGACTTCTAATCTTTCTTACAGCATATACTGCAAAACTAAGTCTGTTTGCTAATTTGAATATATGGGGGCCCTAATGAAGCTTTACGTCGACAGTAATACCAAGAAAAACAGTGGTATCCAAAAGACCTAACAAAAAATTGCCGCGGTAGAAATAATTTAGAAATGTTTTTTTTATTAAACTAATGTAACCAACAAACTTACAGAGTGCACCTATTGGTAAGTTGCTGCTGCAGTCCAAGGACAACTGCTGCTAACTTCTAACAAAGAATGCTACTGGTGCGTCACCTCTAAGGATTAAGCACAGCCTCACAGACTAAAACTTTATACGTGGTGGAGCCATGCTGCAGCTATATCAGTAGTATAGTTGTATATACAGCACGAATGAGTCGGCTCGACTGGTGAAGGACCACGCTCTCACACAATACCAGCGTAAAATAGTAGCTTAACGCTGTTGTTTCGTATGGTGAGTGTAGAGAATCGGAGAGCACTTTTACTGGAAACGAGGAATTCTTTCTTAGTTCTCACGGGTGGTAACGCATCTGCATTTTGATTCGTAGTTGAGGATGGATGTAGACGTCTATGCACCACAACAACTACTTACCATCAGGTGGACTGTGTGCTTGTTTGTCACCTTAATCCTATAAAAAAAGACTACAACTTTACTGGCTCTATATATCCTTCTGACTGGGACAGAGCATTTCAAGCACTACTATTTGGTAGTAAAAATAGTTAAGTTACTTACTACTAGGCAAAATAGGAGAAAGTAATGGTATCTATGGCTGGTTGAACCATTTCAAAGAATACAAACGTCATACAGTTTATAATATAGCAATATTTCAGAATTATAAAATGACGTAAGAGCATTGTAGTGAACTTCTAACTTCACGTTCTCTTTGTATTTTCAGTTCACTGGTTTAAATAAAGTATATATTCAAATAAGGTAATAGCGACCGCTTTCTTACTTAAATATTAAATAAAATTTGAAGCTACTTTATCATTTCTCACTGAAGTACTAGTAATGTATTAAGCTATATAATATGTATATGTAGTAAGCTTGTTTTGCGTTTAAATAATTTGACTAAAATTAATATTCGAAAATGAAGGCAGCCCATAGCTCGAGTAACCGATAACCGTGGGGAAGGAAGACTCGACTGGCAGGCTAGTATCGGTAAGTGTAGTAAATAATGACCTGGTTAACGATACAGAAAGTTGAGGGATGCAGGTGGCTTAGGACTGTACTTAGTGGCATTCCTTGGGGAAGGCTCTGGAATGTTCAGTAGTGGACTTATGGAAGACTGTAATGACTGAATGAATGAATTGAAGGTAACCTGCGTTAACCGTGACAATGGGTATAGGAATCAAGAAAGTTAAAATTAATTGAAAAAAAAAACGTAAAATAAGTATTTGAAAGTGTTGTATATATTATAAGAAATCATTACGCTTTTAAGATCACAGCTCGTTAGAGCCACCCGGCATCCGACCCTCACCGCCTCGCTTCGAGCGGTTCGCATGCTTCGTATGGATTTGTATGGGCCTGTGCTCACTGCATCAACTCCGTACCAACACCAGTTCGCCTCGTTCGCGAGGTGTCCAAGCGCGGTCTGCGAGTGGACCACTCGATGATAGCTCGCTGTTGGTATGCTTGCCTCGCGTGAAGCGCGAGCTGGCAACGCGCGGATCACGCGAGTGCGATGTGGCGCTCTCGACTACGAGTAAGTGCCTGGCGACGAAGCGGTGAGGGTCGGGTGTCGGGTGGCTCTAATGAGGTGTGACCTTTAATATTAATTAAATGACCCGGTCATTATAATCTCTTATCTTCTCAAGATATTATCACACCGTGTAGTGGCGACAAAAGAAGACCCATTAGCCCTAATTATCCCGTGAGTGTTATAAGAGGCGACAGAGGAAAACTAAACCAGGAGATGGGAAGCAACATCTTCTTAACAACAAATCAAAAAAAATACGGTTGCAAATCCGACCGCCATGTTTGCTAATTATGGAAAGTACTTCTTTGATAAAATCTATGAAAATACCTATACTCAGCAGTGGGCGTTTGATGGGCTCAAATTAATAAAGTAATAATAATAATAATAAAGTTTATTTCAGATATACATATTCATACACATTTATTAGTAATTAACATAAATTAAGTTAGTATAAATATAATAATAATTGTTACGGCCTACGGCTGCTCCAGAAAGGGTCAAATCTTCCGGGGCCCATTCAGCAGAAGAGTTCACGAGTAGACGCAGGTCGGGCCCCAATATGGCCACGTGGAATGTCCTATCACAATAAACTATATGGGAGAAAGCTAGAAACCAAAATTACTTACCAGTATCAGGAGCTAACTTCGCTCCAAGGCTTGAGCAGGCCGTGAGTGTGTGTAATGGTGTTTGGCGAACAGTGTACAGTGAGGTCTAAGTGTGTGAGGCCTGGTCAGACGTAGGCGACCAGCAGCGGCCGATTTCCAGGCTGCCCGAAAATGCTGCATCGCTCCAGACTGCTTCATCGCCAGACCACTTCTTTCTTCACTGTCACTAATTCAGTCTCTTAGCTCCATTGTATATTTAACTAACTTCAATTCGCCTAATTCCACACTCATCGCAGAATCGAACACGTGATACCCGACACGGCAAGGACAGTAGCGCAAAATTCGACATTCAATGTCCCGGGTTCACTTATCACAAATTATAAATAGGGAATTAAAGCGATATCTTAACGGATCAACCATTCAGCGTTAAACACAACTAAGCTCCTAAATTCGACACCAGAATAACACGTTGCGCCAGATTCAAAATACGCCTCGTTGACACGCAAATTAAGCTAACTAGGCAACCAAAACACAAAAAGGCACTAAACGCGATGACGCAATTATAACGATATCTTGACAATTAACCGGGAGAAGCTCTCAAACAAGGAAAGCGCGGCTCGAAACCTAGACCGTATATCTCCTTGACGCGCGTACACAATTCCGCACTCTCGCACGAGTTAAATATCGCACAATTCACATATATACGAGACGAAGAAAAACGCACTTCATCTAACTATCTAGATCTATCACGGACGCGTGAATTTAGGTAAGAGGGCAACCCGGGTCCCATCTCCATCGCTGGCGGAGCACTGACCCTTCGCCCACGCGTCGAGCGACTGCATGCCCATGCAGCCGCCCCACCTCAGCGTTTACCTCACCTACATAACAAATCAAGTGAGGCGCCAGCTCGAATGCAATTGGATGGCGTACAAATTACATTTTTTGGCCTAAACAATAATAATATTGTTAAGAGACCTATATTCGGCAGTGGGGTTTTGATGGGCTGAAATTAATAAAGTAATAATAATAATAATAAAGTTTGTTTCAGATATACATATCCATACACATTTGTTAGTAATTAACAAAATTTTTTTTCATTTTTTATTTTTCATTACAGCCTTTCATAAGTCCACTGCTGAACATAGGCCTCCCCCAAGGAATGCCACAAAGCACGGTCCTGAGCCACCTGCATCCATCGACTTCCTGCATGTCTTAACAGGTCGTCACTCCATCTCGTGGGGGGTCGCCCTACACTTCGCCTACCGGTACGAGGCTGCCACTCAAGAACCTTTCTTCCCCATCGGTTGTCGGTTCTTCGAGCTATATGTCCGGCCCACTGCCACTTCAGCTTACTAATCCGTTGGGCTATGTCGGTTACTCTAGTTCTACTGCGGATATCCTCATTCCTAAGTTTATCACGCAGAGAAACTCCGAGCATAGCCCTCTCCATAGCTCGCTGAGCGACCTTGAGCTTCCTCATCCGGCCAGCAGTGAAGGACCACGTCTCAGTTCCGTATGTCATCACTGGCAACACGCACTGGTTGTACAATTTCCTTTTAAGGTTTTGAGGTATGTCTGATGAGAAGATGTGTCGTAGCTTCCCGAGCGCTGCCCAGCCGAGTTGAATCCGTCGATTGACCTCTCGGTCGAAGTTGGACTTACCTAGTCGGACTATTTGTCCCAGGTAAACATACTCGTCAACAACTTCGAGCTGAGTGCTCTCAACAACTACCGGCATAGGTGTGACATGGACATTAAACATAATCTTTGTTTTGTCCATGTTCATCTTAAGACCTATCCGTTGAGAGACACTATTGAGGTTAGTGAGCATAGTACTTAGTGCCTCCAGCGATTCTGCCATAAGGACTATATCGTCGGCAAATCGAAGGTGAGTGATGTACTCGCCATTGATGTTGATACCGTATCCTTTCCAGTCCAGAAGCTTGAAAACGTATTCCAATGCAGCGATGTAGAGTTTCGGGGATATAACGTCACCCTGTCTTACACCTCTCTGCACTTGGGTAGGTTTGTACTCTGGTTCTGTACTCGGACAGCCATCGTAGCTCTACTGTACAAATACTTCAGCACTTCGATATACCGACAGTAAACTTGGCACCACTGAAGGGACTGCAGCACCGCCCAAATTTCGACGGAATCAAAGGCTTTCTCATAGTCCACATACGCCAGAGATAGTGGCAAATTGTACTCTTTGACTTCTGTACAATTTGTCGAAGGGTATGTATGTGGTCTATGGTGCTTAAGCCTTTTCGGAGACCGGCTTGTTCGGGAGGCTGGAAGTCGTCAAATCTGCGCGCGAGACGATTCGTAATGACTCTCGAAAACAGCACGTAGACGCGGCTCAGAAGGGAAATCGGTCTGTAGTTCTTCAAGAGAACGTTGTCACCTTTCTTGAAGAACAAGTCCACCACAATTCTGCTCCACGCCTCCGGTGTAATGCCACCATGGCCGACGGAATTAAAGAGCTTCTGAAGGACTTCAAGTACCGTTCATCCATCGGCTTTCAGAAGCTCCGCTGTAATTCCATCCTCGCCTGGGGTCTTACCGTTTTAAAGGTGCTGGAGAGCCATTCTAATCTCGCTCAGACTGACGTCCGGGATATCTTCGGATTAGTGTCGGATGAGACTCGCTCTTGGATCGTTACTCACACTTGCGTGTGGCTCCAACGATGACGTGTACAGCTGCCCATAGAACCTCTCAATCTTACTCAAAATCTCAAGTGTCCCGAAGACGGTTTTTAACAGTGGTAGACCCACGCGGCAGCTTTTGCTGTCGCACGGATGGGCCGGCTCGAACCGGGGTGGTACCACGACCTCACAGAAAACCAGCGTGAAGTAGAGGTTTACCTCTGCGTTTCGCTTGGTGAGTGCAGGTGGCCGGAGGCCCTTTTTACTGGAAATGAGGCATTCCATCTTAGTCCTCAGGGTGACAACGCATCTACATTTTGAATTGTAATAGAGGATAGATGTAGATGTCTATGGGCTGCAGCAACCACTTACCATCAGGTGGACTGTGTGCTCGTTTGTCACCCTTATCATATAAAAAAAAAAAAACGACGCTGCCATACTCGGTTTTAAGCTTTGTCAGTAGGCTCTTTGTGGCAGACAGATCTCTAGCAAAAACTTTGGAGCCCTGGTTTCGCTCGATCGCTTCTTCAATACGAGCAGTATGAAAGTTGCGTAAGTCTCGCCGCATACATTTGGTCAGCTTTATGTTCAATTGCCTGTATACCGTCAAATCTACTGAAGACTACATTTTCATATCCCGTCTAACAGCCATGAGATTCAGATTGTGATCGGAGAGTTTTTTTTTCTGCAGCGGGTGTTGCAAAACTTAGCTCCGACCGCATAGACAGTTTCCATGAGCTTCTCTCTCATATCGTCCACTATATTGCAATCTTCTAGGCACTGGAAACGGTTTTGTAACTCGAGCTGAAAGGTTTCAGGACTTTGGAAAGGAGCACGAGGGGGACGGAGCGTTGACTTCATTAGAAGAGACCTCTCCAACTTAACGTTTCGGTTCAGTGTGCCTCTAACCATTCGGTGACCGCTACCAGTTTTCACCCTCCCGATCACGGAGATATCACTGAACAGTTGTCGTCTGGTCATCATAATGAAGTCAATCTCATTTTTTGTCAAACCGTCGGGGCTCGATCAGGTCCACTTCCTGTGGGGCCGCTTCTGGAAGAAAGAGTTCATCATAAAGAGTCCCTCTTTCTCCATGAAGTCGGCCAGCTGCTGGCCCCTTGTTCTGGTTCCGTTGCCCTATTCCAAATTTCCCTACTTACAGCTCACCGTTCTCTCTTGTGCCTAGTTTTGCATTGAAGTCTCCCATTAACACCGTATATTGGGTTTTGGAAATATCCTCATACATTTCCTCCACCTCCTCATGGGGGGTGTGCCGAGGCTGGTGCGTAAACCTGTATGACCTTCAGCGAATACCGTTTGGTGATTCTGAGTATAAGGTACGCAACCCTCGTCGACACACTCCCGATCTTTACAACGTTGTCAACGAGAGACTTGTGGATGATAAATCCGACACCTCCTTGGGACAGATGGTCGCCCTCCCGGTGATAGAGCAAGTTGCCGGATTCGAGGATTACCGTGTCCTCCCCCTCTCTTCGGACTTCGGATAATCCTATAATATGCCAGCGCAACTTGTCTATCTCTTCTTCCAGCTCCACGATCTTCTCGTCAGTCCTCAGGGTGCGTGCGTTGTACGTTGCCAGGTCGAGTCGTCTAAGGTGGCAACCGAACCTCCATCGGAGATTCTTAGCACCCCCTGCCCCGCCGTTACCATGGTCGCCACCGTAGCCAGGAATAGCGGGGCCGCCGGGGACTGGGGGCCGTCTCTTTTTTACTCTCATCATAGGGGGGTATTTGCCAGTGTCCACGCTTGGCGAGCGGGTTGGTAACCGCAGTTTTTTTATTGTAAGTTTGTTGTTATCAGGAAGATGCTGCTGCCCATCTCCTGCCTGTTTCCCTTTGTCGCCTTTTACGACACCCACGGGAGGATATGGGTTAGTGGATATTCTTGACCGCCACTACACGGCATGTTACAACAAACTTTAAGTTAGTAAAAATATAATAACAAAAATAATGTTATTTTTGCAAGACAGTTAACAATGATAATGATAATAATGATTAGTAATGATACTCTTGATAATAAAAACTGTGTCTGCTGATAGATGTAATATCACAGTTCTATAGAAAAATATTTTATTGGTTTCCAAGTTTATCACATTTTTCTTTGCTTAAATTATATATTAAATATGTTACTATATTATTTTACGTTATTATACATCCCATTGGTGTGCTCAGGCGTCCTCTCTTATCTGGGAGTGTTATGGGTCAATAAGTCTACAACGCTGCTCTAGTGCATTTTGGTCGACTTTATCTTCAAGTTTTTTTTTTATAATCTGAATATTCATTTCAACAGCTAAGTGACATAAGCAACTAACTTAAAATAGTGAATGATAGCGATACTTTGACACCGAGAGAAATGATGCAATGGGATGTGTGTTAAGCTAGAACACAACAGTGGATCCATTCAAGATAGTGATAGTAACTAGATGGACTTTTGGGGAATAAGGGATTCACTTCAGTAAGTAATCTGATCACTGAGATCATTATTGACCAATTTAAAGTGAACAGCTAGTATAAAATAAAATAATATAGTGTTTGCAAATTATAATCTAGAGGTACAAGAAATAGAAATCATCCTCAATATTATTTCAATAAAAGAACACTACTCAGTAACAAACCCTGCTTACTATCAGAAACCGTTCTGGAGAACAGCGCACTGTACCATACATTCAATATAGAGCAATACAGTTCGACCAACTGTAACATATTCCTGTCACAATCACACAACGCTGTAATATGAAGGACCCAATTACATGATAACACCAAAGCACGCAAACTAACAGCATCACTACCCATCTTAATGTAATACAGCAGGGCAGCCTCTAAGTAACATGATCTTCCTTAACTACACTAGAAGAATAACCCAACGGGCATTGTAACGACAGTGGACTTGTAGAAATACTGACTATTCTCTCTTAGTCGCCTGCGCGATACTTTATACTGCTAACGTGTGGGAGATTACAGAACTCTAATCTCATTTGTGCGTATTTCCTTTTATTTATTTTTTATCCTCATTTTTTAATAGTATAGGGTGATAAGCGAGCACACAGTCCACCTGATGGTAAGTGGTTGATGTGGCCCATAGACATCTACATTTATCCTCGTTTGTGAATCAAAATGCAGATGCGTTGCTACCCGTGAGGACTAAGATCGATTGCCTCGTTTCCAGTAAAAAGAGTCTCCGGTTCTTTACACTCACCATACGAAGCACAGCAGTGTTAAGCTACTATTTGACGCTGGTATTCTGTGAGAGCATGGTCATTTCCCGGTCGAGCCGAACCATTCGTGCTACAACTATACTATTAATATAGCTGCAGCATGGCTCTACCACGTACAAAATACTACTAGCATTACTCATTCCTAAAAATAGATGGCTTTTGAAGTTAGAATTTTAATTCTTTTATGCACTATATTTTAGTACTATTAAGTCGGCATTTATTTTTAAATAAAATTTTTTATTGTGACTTCTTTGAGTGAGTTAAGGATTATCACAACGTCAAGATAACAACAAGAATGCCGTCCAAATAGTAACATCAAAAAATTATTCCAATATCCATCCTTAGTGATGGATATTTTCCTCTAAATTATAATGGGACTCTGCTTATTTAATAAACATGAGTTCACATACAGACAAATAAAAGAGAAAAGACAAAAATTCGCATTGAGAATCTGTCTTTTTCGTCGTCTTAAAATAACGAATTCATGATGTCATCAATATACGAAGAGCAGCTAAAATAGTGAAAAGCTACAAAGTTCAATATCATAAACCGCAAAGTGAATTGCTAATAGCCACGTTGAATCCACTGAGTATTCAGAGACGCGCTCGCTCTGAATATCTCAATTCCACGGAATACACATCCGGTGTACCGCATATTATACGCATTTTGATTATGATCCCTATTATATTAGTAGTGGATTCTGTTACGTAAATGTAAATATTATTTTACTATCTCCTTTACTAGCTAGTGGGACTGGTTTTCTGCCTTTGATACCGTCTGTTTAGGCACCACATCCTTACCTGTTTCTGCCGCCTAGTACTAGTACTTGCACTGCTGTGTTCCGCTATGAAAAATATAGGATCTCTACCAGCGTCTTTATGGTTAGAATCCATAATTATATCGCACTAAATTTCTCCTTGGTTTTCTGAGTTACTCAATGTCTTATAGTTGTAAGTTGTTCCATTGACTCGCAATGACACTATAAAAGACCTAGCTATATTTGATCGAAAACCCACATTCCACGCCCATATAATAGCTAAGGAATCATACAAACGTTTAGGATTTGTATTTTAGAAATGCTCAAGAGTTTTGTAACGATAGCGTAATACGCTTAATATTCAGTGCTTTGGTACACTCACAACTTGAAACTAATTGTTGTGTTTGGAATCCGTATGAAAGCACTTATGTTGTTTTTCTGGAAAAATCTAAAATCTCTTTTAAAAATATCTCTATAAGCGTAGACCTGAGTGCCGAACTGTGTCGATTTTTTGTACCAAATAACTACAGTCGTAATCGCAAGCATATTTTTTTTCCCCGAACGGGTTCCCGCCTTGTCGTGGCGGGGGGGCTTAGTAGCCGTGGCTTGGTCACCCACGGTGAACAAAGAGGAACCCCTTGGCTGGCCCGTGGTGTAGGGCCGGCCCGAGGTGGCCACTCCGAGTGGGCTTGACGAGCCCACTTCGGATGTGTGTCGGTGGGCTGCTGCGAGAGGGGTGTCCTCCCCACCCCTACCTCTGCAGCCGGGGTGGAGTCGCGGAGGAAGAGGAGTGTTGGTATGGCGATGCGTCACTCGCCCTATCCTCCGCGACTCAAACGGGGCTGCACCGTTAATGCGGTGGTGGTGGAGCTGCGGGGGGAGAGGAGTGCCGGTATTGCGAGGCGCCGCTCTCCCTACCCTCCGCAGCCGAATTTTGGTTGGCGGCGGAGCCATAGACCAGATCGCCGCTGGGTTCAGGAAGGCTGGTGCTCCTGAGTGCTAGTTTTTCCTGGCTCCATGGCCTTCGCGCATCGGACACGGGGGCGTCCGTTGCGCATGTGAAATTGGAGGCCGAGGAGGAGGGCGCGCCATGTGTTCTGGTGCGCCTTACCGGAGAAGGAGATGGGGGAGAAGTGTTCCTGTCCAGAGGAGGCACCGCCATGGGGCAGCCAGCGCAGGTGGGGCCGCGGAAGTGTGCGAAAGCGTTCCCGTGGCCCTGCCAATATGCGACTAGGGTGGAACACCATGGGGTTTTAGTTGGTGCGAGTCCGACATAACCCGTCCTTGCCCCCGCGAGGCGGGTATGCGTAGGCATTTCCCCATGTAAAAGAAAAAAAAAAGAAAAGCATAATTTTTTTTGCCGTACCTTGGGCACGCACTGTTGCGTGCGCTAACTCGCCTGTTCCCCGTGCCTTTACCGCACTTAATTCTCTCCTGGATACAAATCCTGAGTGCGACCTGTATGCGCGTGAATGTACTATAATTTTGTCTAAATGCCTGACGTTATTATGAGCGAGAAGAATGAATATGTTGTCTTTAATTGATGTAATTGGCTTAAACGTTTTAGTTAAAGTGAAATAAAAATAAAAAAAAGAGTCAGTATAATTACAGGCTACGGAGCGTATTGATGTAAATCCTCAGAGGTGACAATGCATCTGTTCCTTCCTTTATTTTTTATTTAGCTGCAGTTGTCTATAAACTGCAGTAGCGCCACATACCTTACAGACTATGGGGCGTTCCATCTTAGTCCTCAGAGGTGACAATCTGTACCTTCCTTTATTTTATTTTAGCTGCAGTTGTCTATAAACTGCAGTAGCGCCACATAACTTACAGGCTATGGGGCGTTCCATCTTAGTCCTCGGAGGTGACAATCTGCACCTTCCTTTATTTTATTTTAGCTGCAGTTCTCTATAAACTGCAGTAGCGCCACATACCTTACGAGCTATGGGGTGCTCCATCTTAATCCTCAGAGGTGACAATGCATCTGTACCTTCCCTTATTTTATTTTAGCTGCAGTTGTCTATAAACTGCAGTAGCGCCACATACCTTACATACTATGGGGCGTTCCATTTTAATCCTCAGAGGTGACAATGCATCTGTACGTTCCTTTATTTTATTTTAGCTGCAGTTGTCTATAAACTGCAGTAGCGCCACATACCTTACAGGCTATGGGGCGTTCCATCTTAGTCCTCAGAGTTGACAATCTGTACCTTCCTTTATTTTATTTTAGCTGCAGTTGTCTATAAACTGCAGTAGCGCCACATACCTTAGAGGCTATGGGGCGTTCCACATTAATCCTCAGATGTGACAATGCATCTGTACGTTCCTTTATTTTATTTTAGCTGCATTTCTCTATAAACTGCAGTAGCGCCACATACCTTACAGGCTATGGGGCGTTCCATCATAGTCTTCAAAGGTGACAATCTGTACCTTCCTTTATTTTTATTTTAGCCATAGTTGTCTATAAACTGCAGTAGTGCCACATACCTTACAGGCTATGGGGCGTTCCATCTTAATTCTCAGAGGTGACAATGCATCTGTACGTTCCTTTTGTAATGTTTGAACAATGCAATAAATTAAACTCAGTGATGCAGTTTAATAACTCTCTCTTTATTGGTTTGGAGGAGACTTATATATAGTGGGTGTGACGTAGGTACATAGGTAGGGGGCAGGTTTTGTGTTACGTACCTAGAACAGGTAGAGCCACATGAATGGTATCTTCTTCTATAAATATAATATGATATTACTGAACAAAATAGATGTTATTTCTACTCCTTATATGGAGTCCACGTTGAGTGATGATATCATTTAATATTCCTGTTATATTGCTTTATCATAGTACTGACACCACATCTCCTTCCTTATTAAAAAAAAATTAAAATTCATTTAGATTTTTAAATTTTTAACATCATTTTTATAATGTAATTATTATTACGACTTTCATATGTCTTACACTTAATTTATGTAATGATAACTTTATTATAAGTTCTCTATTCTTAACTAAACAATATACTTATTGTATAGTCGTGGGTTATACCTATACCACACCTCCCACCGACAAAAAAAAATAAAAAAATAGAACAATTTTTTTTATACTGTAAAAAGTTAATCCGTAAAAGTTAATATATAAAATTATTAAGTATAATATGTAAAATTCGTCTTGACTTGGGTAGGACGGCTGGCCAAACCTCCTAAACACATAATAATTCGTCAGTCACATTAAAAATAGTATGATGCATACATACAACATACGTATTTGACATAATTAGGTGAACATTCGTGAAGGTATATTATTTTGGACGACACATATAACGTACTTAGATATTGAGTTATTTAGTAATTTATTAAGTAACTTATCCGGATACTCGCATTAAGTACTATTTACTCTCCCTTATATATTTTTTCACATTTTATATTATAAGTATACAATAATAATACTTCATACTTCACTTATTTATACCTTTATATTTGATTAATCGTTACATTTATGATCTACACAAATAGGTTATATATTAATACTTAACAATTTTTTCAGAAAACGATGACTTATAAAAGTTAAAAGCGTATGATTTATCACCGAAAATATTACATTTCATTTTAAGATGAACAGAACAAAGAACATAATGTAATGCAACCTAATCATGATCATAACTACAGAGATCAAAATACATCTTGCAATCACAGCCGCGTAAGCGGTTTGTGACACATCTTTGTTATAAAGTCCAAAGCACGTATAAGGAAAGGTTTGCAATTACATCGTATGACACATACATAATATTATCTAATTCAAAATAACTTACAAAATGTTTTATTATGAGTACACTTAAAAGTATTTGAAAATTACAGTATCAAACACTTTTTAATGTACGTAGTTAAGATCGTTACATGGCATTGTTATAATACATTTACATACATTATCGAATATTTATTATTAAAGTTATTTATAAAAGTCGAATACTCATTATTACTTTTTTTAATTTTAGATTTTAAGATTCTTCATCTTAATTGAATACCGAGCTTAAAATATAAAGTTAAGTTTAATAAAAATAATTTAGAAGTTATAACAAAATATTTGTTTAACGTTTGAAGACATTTTTTTTAAGTAAATATGTATTAAGGTAAATTTAGGTTTGACTGCCTATATAGAGAAAAAAATATTATTACATTATCAAACTTATAATAATAGAGTATCGATACGCTTTGGATTTGATTTTAGTAAGCAATATACCAAATTTAGCTTAAAATTGTAAAAATTATTCATAAACAAAAAAAAATATATGACACGAGAAGTTTAAGGTAGAGTTATTGTAACTATGAGTCAATGTGCATAAATAAAAAAAATCGTAAATTAATGTAAATCTACGCGAAAATGCATTTATCAAATTTAATTGATTTTTTTTTCGTGTGGTTGTGTGGATCGTTCCTATAGTTATTAGATGTGTAGCTTGTAAGTAGCCTTTTGAGTAGGATTGTAAGTAGCACCCTAATATAGAAATGCAAAATAACTACATAATATCTAACTTTTTAGATTTATTCAGGGATCCCCTTATTATCTCATTTTAATTGTTCTCATGTCGTTTATTTTCATACTAACAGTACTCTCATATCCTTTGTTTTCGATTATCAGGCCTTCTTTTTTTCATAATTCTTGTACGTACTTTCTTTTATTTCTTAATATATTTGACCTTTAGCTAGCTTTATATATTTATTTATTTATTAGATACCGGGAATCGGAGTATTAATTCACCTCTTTGGGCGTTATTGGCCATTTTTATTATAATTAATTCATGATATTTATCATGCGGGTACTTTATAAATGTGGGTCCCCCCATTTATTTGGGTATTATATTACATTTTCACTGCATTTATTTTATTTTATTGGTACATTAACATTTTTTAACATGCTATATCAAGGTAATAGTGTACCTTGGAATATACCCCACAACCTTGAGGTCAACTTTTAAGTCATTTTTAAAGGACTCCAACAATTGTCACGGAGGAAAACTAAGTTCACACTATGATCCAATGATGGATGTGACCTCTATGTACCATTATTTAGGGTAACAAATTTAAGACTTTTCTGGTCCCCAAAAGTACTAATATGAGTAAAGTCGTTCACATCTCACTTGTACTGAAGGTATTGTTCCCTAGTACCCGTTACTTCTGATTTTATCATCCAATCATGGAAACATACCCTGCTCGAGGACTATATGCTTTACCAGTGATGGACGTTCCCGTATCTCTCCATAACCTATTTATGCAGGTCAAGTTTCGTTTTATTTCTATTTATTTCCTTACTTTTATGGTACTTACCTATACCTCATTATTTAATATTACCCAAGATTATGGACAATATTCCTATACAATTCATAATAAATTCTCATTTCCCTCATTGATAATACATTAAAAGTTATTCTATATTTAATCTTTTCCGAACAACCTTAAAAATTAATCGGCTATTAGTTTTCCCAAACTCTCAGCTGATCAGGCTGATTGTATGTGGATATGCTAACCACCGAAAATTTTCTTTACCTATGCCACACTTTCTACTTATATTTCTATCAATATTTTTCACTCATAATGATAAACTCGTCTTTTATAAATTTATATCATATAGTCCCGTATAATATTTAGTAACATCATTGTCAGTTAGGGGTTGAGGCTCACAATATGGGCACAACAAATTTTAAATTAATTAGGTACTTAATTGTCTACATAATATAATGAGTTTCAAAATCATATAAAGCGAAGAAAATATTTTCATAATACACGCAAGTAAGTACTATTTTCCGAGAAAATATTAAATTATAATAGTTAAAAGTTTATGATTTAATAGTTCAATAAATGTAAAATCGAAATGAATAAACTACATTTTATGTTATGATACAGAACAAAGAAATACTAACGGGAACATAAGCCATCATGATACAGTGATAATAATAGGCAGATCAAAATACAAATTGTACTCTTAACAGCAATTTGAGACATCTTTGTTTTAAATTCGAAAGTAAGTATATGGAAACCTTTGCGATTGCATCGAACTATGATCAGATCACACGGTGTGATTAATACCTAATTTTAAGATAACTTGTACAATATATTATAATATGAATGCAACCTTAAAATGAGATTCTTAGCATTTTTTTTTAATTTACACAGAAACTTAAAAGGTTTTTTTGTTTATAGTTATAGTACATACATTTATTTATTGGCTCTAAAAAATGTTAATTATATCACATACAAAAATTAATTTAAACAATCGCTCTAACAGCCATCGAGTTTACGTATAACAAAATATTAATTTATTTAAAACGTTGAAGGAAAAAAAAATAATTTATCATAATATTACTTTAAGACAGTACCGTCGGCTTTTAGAAACTAAAAATAAAACGAATTGTCTATAACCCTTTTTAAAATTTGGATTCCAAAAAAAAAAAATAAAAACGACGATATGTGTCACAGTCTTAGATTATATAATATTAAGTTTATATAATCTAAGGTCTCAGTGTTATTTAACTATAAATTATGGAGAAATCAAGTACGTAAAAAAAATGTAATCTATTATGGTATTTAATTATTTCATTCATTTTTTGACAGAACACAGTAATAAAATAATTTATAACTATACATAACTGAATAAAAGTGAATATAATATCGTCTTATGCCTCAATAGAAGTGCCACATAAGTGTATATGTAACATAATTTATAATAGTGCGTTATAGTTTTTATTTAGAAATAAAACTAACAAAATGTTATTGAATCGTTAAGTGTCTAATAAATATTTTCAACTTTATCATATTATATTAAATACAGAATATTTAATGAATAACTTTAAAAAAATATATTATAGCAAAACAACATGAAAATATCAATTTTTTAAGTTTTTAATGGAATATCAGTAGATTTAATCTCATCTTCCTTTACTTTACAGTGGTAGAGCCACGCGACAGCTTTTACTGTCGCACGGATGGACCGGCTCGAACCGGGGCGGTACCCACAACCTCACAGAAAACCAGCGTGAAGTAGAGATTTACCTCTGCGTTTCGCTTGGTGAGTGCAGGTGGCCGGAGGCCCTTTTTTACTGGAAATGAGGCATTCCATCTTAGTCTTCACGGGTGGCAACGCATCTACATTTTGATTTGTAATAGAGGATAGATGTAGATGTCTATGGGCCGCAGCAACCACTTACCATCAGGTGGACTGTGTGCTCGTTTGTCACCCTTATCATATAAAAAAAAAAACTTTACTATTAAAATTTATTATAACCACTTTAAGTTTGATATCTAAAATTTTTCCCTTCAAGTTAACTCGGTGCAATTTTTATTAAATATGCTCTAACTTCTTTTAATTTCTCATATAACTGTTCTAAAGAAATATTCATAACTTACCACCAATACGTAGAATAGAGTACACTTTATATAATTTTACGAAATATATAACATAGTCAGGTGAAATTGTAATTGTTCAGTTCCTGCCTTATTGTTTCCCATTGTATTTTGCACAATCATGGTCTCTTCTTTAGTCTGATAACCGCCCATGTTCTTGGTTGTTACTTTTCGTTAAACGCGTACAACCAGTCACGCAGCTCAAGATAGAACACCATAACTCTTAATTTCTTCTTTGTTCCTTTTTGGCTCAATTTTCACATTCTTCTAGGTGGTGCTCGCATGCATACAACTGCTTCTTTTCTTTTTAAATAGATCTGCCGAATCTTAAATTTTGATCTTTGGTCATGATATAAAAAATCCACTATTTGTTTTCCTGCTTCCTCGTTACTCGTCTTCATAGTACTATAAATTATATATTTCAAATTTTCAGTCACTTTCAATGAAATAATTATTGTGGCCTCTTCTTGTATTCATATTTGTTTATTTTTCGTCACATCCGGTATTGCGTCCATTCCGTTATAATATATTTTTTTTAAATTGTCAATCTTCTTAAAAACTGTCCATTATTTAATTAAGTTTTCTTATAATATTTTTTCTTCTTTTAAATAGTAGGCCAGGCGGTGCGCTGCTTGC
>JAVANC010000024.1:33144428-33266812 GCA_033319125.1 Parnassius glacialis | reverse complement strand
CAAGTCCTCTGCTGGACACAGACCGAGATATGCTAAAAAGCATAATCCTGAGCCACTTGCATCTATTGGCTTCCTGCATTTCCTAGAAGGTCGTAACCATCTACTAAGGGTGCGCTGTCCTCCATTTTGCTTACCGGTACGAGACTGCCATATGTTTGATTTCGCTTGCGGGTGTTAATTTATAACACCAGTCGTTATAATTTCTTCCCCGGTAGAGTTTTGTATTACAAAAATCTAAGTTTCTGGTGAAATAATCAGAATAAAGTACAAATCATGCACATCTTTTAAATATATTAAGCCACAAAATGTTCTTATCACTATTCGTGTTGCGGTGGCTAATTAGTGCCACTAGTAAAGAAATATCGTAATAAGTTATTTTAAAAACATTTTCACATTCAGACACGAATACAGTTCGTGTTATTTTCGATTGAATATTCTACGCAACTACTACGCTATAGAATAACTACATTAAGAAAGTAACCATCAGCAGCCCTTTAAATTTCTACTACTCTCTCTATTCTAAGGTTGAGATAATTCGGCATATTCGCAACATGGAATGGTAATTTTAAAACTATTGAATATCTATCAGAGTATTTAGGAATTTAAATTTTTTATAAGATATAAAAAAAAAACATAATAATTTTAATATAGACCTGATGACGACGGCCTGCAATTATTGAATTGGGATAAGTTAATCGATAAAATTAGATAGTTAAATTAAGATAATTTTGTTAAAATCGGGTGTGAAAGTTAATAATAAAGGCATGGGTGTACTTCTGCTACTGCAGCATAGCACATCAAACCATAGGAGTATGAATAAATGTAACGTAAAACCAATTAAAATTAGATTTATTGAAAACGAAAGCAGTAGTAAATATTGTAGTATCCGACACCGAGAGAATAATAGCGCTGTGGTATTCTATTCAGCATAATGTTGTAGCAGTGATGCCACCACTGCTACAACATTGTGCTGAATAGAATACCTTTTCATTGCTGCAAACGAAATTTTACCTTTAGTTGTAAATAATATTCAATATATAAAATACCGTTAGTTATTTTTTTTCTCTAATTTCTAGTGTGTTTTTTATTGAGGTAAGGGTAACAAAGGAGCACACAGTCGAACTGATGGTAAGGGGGTGCTGTGGCCCAGAAACACTTATATATATTATCAATTAAGAAATAAAATCAGGTGCACTATAAGTTGTGAGGATTAAGATCAAATGCCTCATTACCAGCAAAAAGGGTATCCCGTTCTCTACACTCACTATGCGAAACACAGCAGTACTAAGGTCTTATTTAACGGTGGTTATCTGTAAGAGCGTGGCCCTTCCACGGACGAGTCGGCCATTCTTGTTGCAACCATAATATAATTTTAGCGTAGCTCTACTATATTCGAAAACGTAGTATGTTGTGTTACAGTGACGAATATATCAATTCATTCATTGATTCACGATAAAAGTATAAAATATCGTTAATATTAATTTTATAAATAAAAAAGATTCATTGACACACCTATTATACTAGTGGTGTCTACACTTGCAGGCAATCTGTTTTGTACTTTACAATGGAAGCAAAACAAAGAAATCGTTATTAGCCTTTCGCTCTCTTTTTCCATCTTACATAGCCTAGGAATTTTACACAGAGGTTTTTAAAATAGAAGAATAGAACTAAAAAAGCTTTATATTTTATTTGTGAGCTTCATGGGTTCTGTTAGCTTTTGTCTTAAAATTTTACAGAATGCACTTGAATTTTTACTGTAAAATTTTTCAGAATATTTCAGATTCTGGCTGTAAAATACAGCATTTTAGTGATGGGGATATTCCATTGTCTTTTTGTTAGAACATGGCCACGTATGAGCCATGCTTATACGTAGTAGAGCCATGCTGCAGCTATATAATGGATGTAGCACGAATGGGTCGGCTTGACCGGGGAAGGACCACGCTCTCACAAAATACAAGCGTAAAGTAGCAGCTTAACACTGCTGTTTGGTATGGTGAGTGTAGGGAACCGGAGACCCTTTTTACTGAAAACGAGGCATTCCATCTTAGTCCTCACGGGTGACAACGCATCTGCATTTTGATTCGCAAACGGGGATAAATGTAGATATCTATAGACCACAGCAACCACTTACCATCAAGTAGACTGTGTGCTCGTTTGTCACGCTATTACATAAAAATATACAACGTTAGGTTATTATGACCTAGCGGATAAAACGCAAATAATAGATGACGCGTATCCAGTTGGACTAGGTGCAGTACTTTTTCAAATTGATGAATACAATAGAATAGAATAGAATAATTTTTTATTCAATATCGATTATTACATAATACTTATTGAAAAAGTCATTTTTATTTACCACTGTTCGGAAAATACCTCAGTCTTGAGAAGAACCAGCAAGAAACCCAGCGATGGTAAATGTAGTCTCGTGAGAGCGTTTGGTAATAAGATCCTTACTTATTATGAGGAAAATATACTGTCGGACGGAGAAAGATCCCTTAGCACTAGTGTGTACCGTAGAGTATTTTAAAATATACCTATTGGGCAAAGAATCCGAACTAATTAATGATCAGAAGCCCCTAGAAGCAATTTTTTGGATCAGATCAAAGCCTTGTGCGCGCATACAGCGCTAGGTTTTGCGGCTTCAGGTTACAAGTACAAGGTTATTTACTGTCCAGGCAAAGAAAATATCGCTGGCCCTATCTCCCGACTTTGTGAATCGATTCATCCAGTACCATTCAATAATGAAAACTATATAAAGACAGTGGTAGATTACAGTAGGCCAATAGCAGTATCACTAAATGATATTGATATAGCTAGAGCATCAGACAAGGAAATTGCAGCACTAAAAAATGGAGGTTTTTGACAACAAGTGAGATGAATATGTAAATGCTTATAAGGCTTTCCAGTCAGAGATTTGTTTCCATGGAAACATCCATAAGAGAAATCAAAATTATTTTCCCTCAACAACTACGAGACCAAGTACTCGAGGCTGCCCGTCAAGGACACCCTGGCATTGTTGGCATGAAGACTCGCCTCAGAACCAAGTGGCCGAAAATTGATAGAGATGCTGAAAATAAGTGCTACAAAGAGAAACTCGATTACTTAAGGATGAAACCACTGGCAGTTCGTAGATCTCTTCTTGATTTAAAATTTCTTCATAAACTTTTCCATGGTAAAATTGATGACTGTGAGCTGTTGAGTAGATTTAATATTAATGTACCTCGGAGACCTCCTCGCAACCATGTCCTTTCTTTAAGGCTGATGGCACTAGAACAAAACTTGGACAGAATTCTCCAATAACACGTATATCACGTGTATACAATGTATGTGTAAAAAACATAGCAACACTAGACATTGGTTGTGACGGCTCACACTTTTTATGAAAAAATGTAATGATAGTTTGAAAATTAATTAGTCACTAACTTTATGCTAAACTTAACTTTTATTTATGTTACAAAAATTATTATCTATCTTATGTTCATTAAACTTATTTTTGTTATTTTTGTTACAACTACCATTAAAATAGGCAAATTATAAACACTGTTTTAGAAAGATGTGTTCTCCTATAATTGGTAGTACATAGTAATTTGTAGATGTAAGACATGTATTAGAAGTAATTTAATATGTACAACTGTTGGAGATCCATAAAAATAAATATATAAATAAATAAATAAAATCTAGAACAATCTAATGGAAATTCTAAAAGGGCTGGAAAAGGCTGATAATTCTAATGGATTTTTTTTTATAAAACCGATGCTAGGTAAATGGATAGATATTGCAGTTCTTGGACACCTTCAGCCAACTTCAAACAAAGAAGGCTACAGATACGTTGTAACTTCTGAAGATTTAATTATATTTCCGCACAGTACGTAATTACACTTGCTCTTTAAACCTTCGGAGCAAATCACAGCAGTGCAGACACTCCTATTTGGTGGCAGAAGTAGGTAGGATAAAAAATTATATACTCGTATGTATTCGAATGTTTATAAGAAGCGTTGAGAATTTAATTTATAATGGAAACTGTGTAAAAATATTTACTTTATATAAGGAATTCATGGCATAAACAAAAGTTAAATAATGTGATATCTTAATGTGATGCTTTTTCATCGATTTATTTAAATATCTACAAAATTGTATATTTATTCATCTAGATCTAGATTCTTTTAGAGTTGAAGATATATTTTTACATTTAGAGTTGAAAGTGCTTTTCCGTGATTTCCATTGAGTTAATAATTCTAAAATAGCGCTTTTACATAACAGATATAAGGAAGCTTTTAAGTCGCACTTCTCCCATAATTATCTTAAAATTTATTTTAAATTAGCTTTTACCCGCGACTAATTCCGTGTAGAACTTAGAAAAAAAAACAGCAGATCTGTTTTAGTGATGAAATGTATTGAAATATATTTATTTCTTACATATAAAAAACGAATATCGTGTGTTAAATGTCATTCTTTTTAAATCTAAAATATATTACCGTTTTGATATGAGGTTTCTCTGATGGGAGAGAAAAAAGAAACAACACTTAATTCAATTGTCTAAAACCACTTTCAACTCAATTTTTTAATTACTACAAATATTAGCCCAGACAGACATACAGACATATTATTCGTGTTTCAATATCATGAAAACAACCCAAGTGATCTCAGATGGAAGTGGTTTCGCAATTACAGACAGACACTTCCATTTTATTGATATGTAATGTTTTTTTATAGGATAAGTGTGACAAACGAGCACACAGTTCACCCTTTTTTTTATAGGATAAGGGTGACAAACGAGCACACAGTCCACCTGATGGTAAGTGGTTGCTGCGGCCCATAGACATCTACATCTATCCTCTATTACAAATCAAAATGCAGATGCGTTGTCACCCGTGAGGACTAAGATGGAATGTCTCATTTCCAGTAAAAAGGGCCTCCGGCCACCTGCACTCACCAAGCGAAACGCAGAGATAAACCTCTACTTCACGCTGCTTTTCTGTGAGGTCGTGTTACCACCCCGGTTCGAGCCGGCCCATCAGAGCGACAGCAAAAGCTGCCGCGTGGCTCTACCACTGTTTAAAATATGTTTTTTTAAAATGTATAGGTATATTCCAAAGTTTCATCAAGTAATGTGTATAATTATTGAGTAGTGGCGGTGTAAGAATACCCACTACCCGATCATATTATCATCCTGTGGGCGTCGTAACAGGCGAGAGAAGGAAAGAAAACAGGAGATGGGTAGCAGTGTCTTCCTCATAATGACTAAAAATAAAAATAAACTGTGGGTGCCCCGCTTGTCAACCGCTTGTCAATCGTGGCAGTTATGGCAAATATCCCTTATGAGGATGGGGAAGCCCTAGACCTTAAATCTTATGGTTTCCGATAGATGGCGGTATAACGATATCGTTCAAGTCAGGCGTCATATACCCAGGCCGGCGATGGGCAGCAGCGTTGAAGAAACTAGACGTTTGTAGGAGTGTGTCTGTGATCGTGAATCTGCCTAGTGAGCGTGAGGATAAACGGTCCTGAAAAAAATGTACAATCTATGGATACAAATAAAATTGAAGGGTTTGTCTGTAATATTAAAATAACTGGTTTTTAATAAACTGAAGGAGGGCTAAACCGATTGTGATGCAACTTCACGAATAAATAGAAAGCAATGCCAGGAGGGCTTTAGACTATACTTTAACTAAAAACTTGAATATTTTTTAAAAACGCAAAATTAATAAAACAAATCGTTTTTCATATATTTTAAATCTAAAATCATCATCACTTCGCATCACATTAATAAAACATATCTAGGCGAAGCCGGGGCGGGTTGCTAGTATATAATATTACCTATACATTCAAGAAATAATACCTAAATATAAAAATAAGTGCCAGTAAAAAACAAACATGCAAAATCAAAGTTGAAATGACCTTGCTAAGGGTTTTTGTTCGAAATTTGTTCTTGGTGAGATAAGGGTTACTAAACAAAGAACAGTGAGAAAGGGACTTTTATATATTCACGTATGTTGATTTTCTACAGAGAGTAGTTACTAACTTAGATTGTGAATTCGTTTTGTTTCGCAAGTTTAGCTATGATCATGTTTTATGCAAATGGTATATAGCTGATAATATTATTAAAATACATAATTTTTCATACGTTAACTATTTTGAGATCGATTACGTACTCATTATATTAATAAAGTATAAGATGTTTTCAGACTATGATACTGAAAAATCTTTTAGCTCAAACCCAGACATTAAAGCTGAACGCACATTTGTCCGCACCGTAGGCATCGTACGCGCCGTAAGCGCTGAGTTTTACTGATGGCCTCGCACATTTGCCCGTACGCATCGTTCGCGCCGTACGCAAACCTTTTGTATTACCAATAACTTTTGTAGTTTTTTCTGCCGACTTCCAAAAAGGAGACGGTACTCAATTCGACTGTATGTTTTTTTTATTTGTGTTACCTCATAACTTTTTACTGGGTGGGTACTGGGTGGATTGCGATAATTCTTTTTTTATTTGAAAGCTTCTCGTGTGGTCCCATATGAGTTTGATCAAGGTCAGACCAATGGTTTTTGAGTTATTCTTAATAACTTATATTGAAGTCGGCTGTACAAAATTTTTAATTATAAATTATTCCAACCACTGGTGTGAAATTGATCGCTCAAAATCACTATGGAAATATATAAAGTAATAGCCTGCTTATTGGCAGAGGAAAAAGAAAATAAAATTCGAAGAAAAAGAAGATTCTGGAAGCATAACATTAATTTAAAAAGGCAATTGTATTTAGAATATGAAGGGGATATACTTTATTTAAATACTTATTAGATGATGATGAACGATTTTTTTAGATATTTGCATTTTACATATAAGACATTTCAAGAATTGCTACATATACTTAAAAATACTAAAACTATATCTTTCTATGGAAAACTCAAGATTTAGAAAGCCAATTGAACCAGAACCAAGACTTGTTATATGTTTGACGTAAGTATTTTTATTGATAATTAAGTAATCAGGTATAATTGGGTTTTTGAATTAAATTTAACTATTTTTTTAGTTCAGTATTTAAATAATTTATCGCTAAGATCACATTATCGCTGAAAAAAAAACAAATTATGTGTAATTAATTACGAATGAATTAAAAGTTATAAAAATACAAAAATTATCATGTAAGTCGAAACCACCAGTTATAGTGGAAAATCCACTAAGTTGCCAACATTAGACAACGCTGAGTATCAGCACGTGCCGAACGCGCCGCGTTATATGACGTCATCAGCATTCGTCCTTCGATATTGTATATCTACCGCATTTTATAAAATTCGGCGCGTACAGTGCGGCTGTAATGTGCTAGGTTTCATATGATATCCTACAACGAATTCTAAAATTCAGTGCGAACGGCGCGTACGGTGCGTGCGGCGCGGACAAATGTGCGTTCAGCTTTAACATCATTATTGTTAGTCATAGCTACAGCAATCTCTATATGTATATAAAAATCAATTGCCGTTCGTTAATCTGGTTAAAACTCAAAACTGGCTCGACCGATTCTGATGAAATTTTTGTGTGTGTTTGATTGGGTTCCTGCTCCCTGGATGGATTAGATTCACAATTGGACGCGGTAGGTGGAGCTGTTGCCGAGATCCAGAAATCACGGGTACGAAGCCGGGCGGGTCGCTAGTAGTTAATATATTTTATACAGCTTAGCAAAAAAAAAGTATATACTAGAACTGTTTATGGCATCAGCAGGTGGATTGTCGATTGCAGGTCCAGACGTCTCGCATCTTAGATCCCGCTCCCCTGTCGCCAGTCTAGGCATTATACGCCTGTCGTCAATGAGATGGTTAAACTGCTACTGTAGCCATAACATTTTTATGGCATTCCCGTATTCGCCTCTCACTTTATCCACGGGACGCAAGTGGATGGTTTTTTTTAAAGAATAATGGTGACAAACGAGCACAGTCCACCTGATTGTAAGTGAATGCTGTGGATCATACACATCTATAACTATCCTCAATCATGAGTCAAAATACAGATGCGTAGTCACCCCTGAAAACTAAGATGGAATGTCTTGTTTTCAGTAAAAAAGGGTCTTCGTTTATATGCACTCACAATATGAAACACAGCAGCATTAAGCTGCTATTTCGCGCTGGTATTCTGTGAGGGCGTGATCATCTCATCTCGAGTCGATCCATTTGTGCTATAACCATAATATAGTAGCAGCATGGCTCTCCACATATGGTGTATTTTTATACGCCGCAGCTACACGTAAAGTGTAAGGTGTTAAGATATAATTATCTCTTCGTTATAACACCTTAAAATACAATATATTTTTACATTTCGTAAGCCACAATTTATATTTAAAAAGTTTGTTGATGAAAATTTGTGTAGTCTAAATAAAAATTACAGTAAGGAGCAAGAACACCTTTTATAATTCTATTTTATTTGAATGAAACTATTTTTACGGATTAATTATTAGCGTTTAATTAACTTATTTTATATTCCCGACTCACCACTCAGAGGACACACAGGAGCACACACTAAGGATTCATACCATTTTGTCAGTGAGATAAAACACCTATGTCTTACTGACAATGAAACTATGGTAAGTTTTGATGTTTAGTCTCGATTTACATGCCTACCTGTTGAAGACTGCATCTCAATTGTAATTAGGAAACTAGAGGAAAACAACATGCCAGCAGAATATGCAATATTACTCAGATATTGCCTTACATCTGGCTATCTATTGTGGAAGGAACAGTTTTACAAGCAAGTAGATGGTGTTACGATGGGCTCACCGGTATCTCCCATTGTCGCCGATATTTTCATGGAGGACTTTGAGAAGAAAGCCCTGCTTACAGCACCAGTAACTCCAAGTTTCTACAAGCGGTACGTAGACGATACTTTCACAATTTTACCATCAGACAAAGTAACTGCATTTTAAGAAGATCTTAATTCCATAAACTCTAAATTTCAATTTACTATGGAGTTAGAGACAAAAAATTCTTTAGCTTTCCTAGATGTGTTAGTCATTCGAAATCCTAATAACACCATAGGTCACACTGTGTATAGAAAAAAGACCCATACAAACCGATATTTAAACGGTGAATCCCATCATCACCCTTCACAGTTAGCTACCGTGGCCAAATCTTTGTTACAGAGAGCACGAGGGATCTGTGACAGCAAACACCTGGCCGCCAAGCTTCAGCATGTCAAGCAGGTTCTGCACGACAACAAGCTTAGGGTTCCGTGCCTACGTCACAGTGACCGAGTGAAGCCGGCCACAGTCAAACGTGTGCCTGCTGTACTACCATATGTCAGAGGTGTCACAGACAAGATTGGCTATATCTTGAAGCGAGCTTCTATTAGAACATTCTTCAAGCCGCTGAAGAAGATTAGTCAGTTCTTAACATCCAGCAAGTGCAATATTCCTCTACAAGTTGCAGGAGTGTACAAGCTTGATTGTGAATGTGGTCTCTCATATATAGGGCAAACATAACGATCAATAAAAACCCGTGTAAAAGAACACATAGCTGACGTGAAGCACCAACGTTCCGGGAAGTCTGCAGTTTGTGATCATATCCTAGACGGTCCCCGCCATTACATTAGATTTGACAAACCACAAATTCTCGCGAAAGAACATCGATTCCTGCCAAGGATGATACGTGAGGCTATTGAAATTTAAAAACCTCTTAATTTCAATAGAGAGAGAGGATGTGTACTACCACCTGCTTAGGATCCTGTAATTCATAAAATTAAAACTAAACCCAAGTTTTTAACAGTGGTAGAGCCACGCGGCAGCTTTTGCTGTCGCACGGATGGGCCGGCTCGAACCGGGGTGGTACCATGACCTCACAGAAAACCAGCGTGAAGTAGAGGCTTACCTCTGCGTTTCGCTTGGTGAGTGCAGGTGGCCGGAGGCCCTTTTTGCTGGAAATGAGGCATTCCATCTTAGTCCTCACGGGTGACAACGCATCTACATTTTGATTTGTAATAGAGGATAGATGTAGATGTCTATGGGCCGCAGCAACCACTTACCATCAGGTGGACTGTGTGCTCGTTTGTCACCCTTATCATATAAAAAAAGCATACCACTGCAAGACTTTAAGACACAGTTAGTTCTTTCTGCGTAGATCGGACCAAAATTATTAATTAAAGAAGCTGAAGGTACTTCGGATTAACTCTGACATCGGGACATCAATCACCTCAGTCCCCCGTGATCACGGTTGCTGGAAAGCAACCTAAACGCGACAAAATCCGTAAAAGTAGTTTCATTCAATGTGTAGTGTTTGCGTAAATATAAGAAATCATAATCTATATTTTATTTATTCGCGTACCGCTGCTAATTTATTTTCTTGCTTAAGAACATCGTTACATACGATTGGTTCTGAGTTCGCTAAAAGCTAATTAATTAACAATATCGTATTCTTATCTTTTTAATGCTTTTTCTAATAGTCTTTTGTTAATAACTAGCGACCCGCATCAGCTTCGCGTGGAAAATATCTATAAATTTTGTGTTATTTAGATTAAAAAAAATCTTGGATAAAATATATCCTTCTCGTAGATCCCTCCTGGTATTGCTCTCTAGCTATTTGTAAAGTTTCATTACGATCGGTTTTGCTATTGGGAAAATTAGCAGACAGACGGATAGACAAAACTTTTAGAAATGGTTATTTAACTCTTAATAGCCTACAAATAACGCCTTGAACATAATAGAAGCCTGTTATTTCAATACTACATACAGATAGTAATTTTATTTAAACGTGTTTGTATAGAATAAATTTATATTTTTTTTATTTCTTTGAAGTGAGGGCAAATGCTTGGCATGCGGCTCGCCTAAAAAGCGACTGCCACCGCCCATAAAAAGCTGAAACTCCGGAAGAATCGCGGAGGCATAATCGGCCTTTGAGGAATGAGTTCGTTGTACTAGGAAGAATACTTTGAAAAATCACACGTTGGTGAAACGCAAGCATTCAAATGGTGTGGAAGGTATCGAGAATTTTTTGGAATTAACGATGTTGGAGCACACAGAACTCCCCGAGGTAAATGTGACAAACAAGTGGTAAAATTAAAAAAAATTGTAGTAACGACTTAATAATGCGTACTTATATTAATAAGTTCGCATTATTATGGATAACTCAAAAACTACTGATCACATTTTGATTAAATTTATACGGGACAACATGAGAAGCACCAGCTTTCATATAAATAAAGAATCATCAAAATTGATTCATCTAGAAAAAAAGTCTGAGGTAACACAAATAAAAAATACAGTTTAATTGAGTACGTCCTCCTTTTTTAAGTCGGTTAAAAATTCAAATATGTGCAACATCGCCAAGAGAGAGAAGGAAGTCGGTCTTCAACGACCTGGGATATGCTTCGCTGGATGCGAACAAGTGGAAGGAGCTGGCACTGGGTTGCCCCGGCAGTATCAGTAATTAAGTAAAAATAACAGTAACAGTATTCCATGTGAGGTCGAACGCAGCCTGAAGGCGCAAGCCTTTTAAATATGCGATCGGTGTGCCGGCGTAAAATACTGTCCCGCTCAATTTACCCCCTAAGCTTTTTGGAGGCCAATTTGTCCTTCCCTTCTAAATGACCTCGTAACCGAATGTGATTCTGTGTTGACGCCAAGTGGTTAACGCAGAAAATTGTGTCTTCTAGTAAACAATACTAGTTTTAGTCATCAGGTCCATTGCTAATCGTCCATGATTCGTAACAGTCGAATGTTACACTATGTTTTATATCTCTTTTTATATTAGGTATGCCGGTGAATATAGGTACTATAAAAAATCTCGAAAACGGCTACATCGAGTTAGATGATTATTTTTTAATTAAAAGGGCAGGTTATATATAATAATATATTATAGATATAAAGGAAAACTTCTTTCCCTTAGGGGTGGAAAAATAGAGCATGATGATTTTATTGTATTAATTTTAGAACATCGTTCTAGTCCTTGAGCATGAACTAAATATTTAAAAAATTGTAGAGGTGACTTCAAAAACTAAAAAAAATGTTTACAAGTGGTAAATTTAAAATTTTCTACAAGCGACTTCAATATTAATATTATTTATTGTTGATTTTTAAAAACCCCTCGACCGATTTAGAAAAAAAAATAAAACAGACCATCTGGGACGTATAACCCTTTGAAATAAAAAAAGAATTTTCCAAATCGGTTTAGGCGTCTTCGATTAATCGGTCAACATTTTTTTTATAGGATAGGGTGACAAACGAGCACACAGTCCACCTGATAGTAAGTGGTTTCTGTGGTCTATAGACATTTACATTTATCCTTGATTGCGAATCATAATGCAGACGCGTTGTCACCCGTGAGGACTAAGATGGAATGCCTCTTTTCCAGTAAAAGGGTCTCCGGTTCTCTACACTCACCATACGAAACACAGCAGTGTTAAGTTGCTATTTTACGCTGGTATTCTGTGAGTGTGTGGTCCTTCCCCGGTCTAGCCGACCCATTCGTGCTGCAACTATACTTCTAATTTAGCTGCAGCTCTTTCATAAATCATAAATAAATAATAAATATAAAATAAAAACTAGACACTCCTTTTCTGCCAAATAATCCATCTGGGTCGTTATCATCACTCTACTTTTTATTTATTTTTTTTTAGAAGGAGAAGAGAATAACGCCAACCTTTTTTTCCAAAACCTAATGCCTCTGCGGACTAAGACGGAATTCCTAGAAAAAGTCTTCGGTCCTTGTCATTCATATCATTACAGCCCTTCACAAGTCTACTGCTTAACATAGGCCTCCTTAAAGGAATGCCACAAAGCACGACCCTGAGCCACCTGCATACATCGACTTTCTGCATACCTTACCAGGTCGTCACTTCAATTAATGGGAGGCCGTCCTACACTTCACCTGCCGGTACTCGAGAACCTTATTTCCCCATCGGTTGTCGGTTCTTCGAGCTATATGGCCAGCCCATTGCCACTTTAACTTACTAATCCACCCCGCTTTCGTACGGATGATTTATGTATCTCGACGACAGCGCCACCTTCCGGTTCCAGTAGTAAATCTAAAGTATCTAGCGACCCACTATATAGCACACAAGAAATTCATCAAAATCTTTCGAGCCGTTTTCGAGTATTAGCGAGAACCAATTGCTAGAGATGTGCAAACAAAGCTTAAATCATGGACGTATAAATATGGCGGACAGAATTTTGTTAAGAAAGGACTGATGCACTGTAATGGCGGCGGTGCAAGTATGTTTGCGTGTTATATAGGGTTGTCATGTGAAACGTTATTTAAAATTATAACTTGTGAAATTAGTAGGATATTTACTTCTAAAACTTTCCCTTTTAACAGTCGCAAATCATTTAATGAATGGGCGACAGTAGGAATTTATAAGAGTAGGCGAAGGTTATACGAGCTTATAATGAAAGATCATTTAATAGTAGTGTTATATTTAGAGATTATGTAAAAACATATTCTAAAATATTTAAAAAAGTGTGCGCCACAGCTAAGGCTTTACATTTAAGTAACAAAATTAAAACTGCATCAAACAAAATTAAAATGACCTGGAGAATAATAAATAGTGAAACGGGCAAGGTCAAACCGCGCAACTCGGATTTTCAATTGAATATTAACAATAATTTAACCCGATCTGATCAAGAAGTTGCTATGGCTTTTGAGAAACATTTTACTGATGTTCCTTTTTTGACAACTAAATCATTAAACTCTTCTCCTACTGTCGCCGAATCATTGCTTAAACAAAATGTAAAGGCTTGTTCAAATACTTTTAAATTCCATAGAGTACTGCCAAAAGATATCGTTAAATATTTTAAAACTATTGATGTTAAGAGCAGATTAATGGGGGATTTCCGTTAAAGTTATTTTATCTATAATAGATATAATAGCACCTTATCTAGCCACTATATTTAATACAAGCGTCGAATCTGGTGTGTTTCTTGATTTGATTAAACATAGTAAAGTCATACCATTATTTTAATCTGGTAGTACATTAGACCCCACCAATTTTAGACCAATTATTGTACTACCAACATTTAGTAAAATTTTTGAAAAAATAATTTTAGATCAAATGTTAAGTTTCTTTAATATTAATAAATTGCTACATAGAAATCAATTCGGTTTTACTAGGGGTCGCTCAACAACTGACGCTGGAGTTGAGCTTATTAAACATATTTTTTGTGCATGGGAGAATTCAGGGGATGCTTTGGGTATATTTTGTGACCTTTCCAAGGCCTTCGACTGCGTTCACCATGATACATTAATCAGGAAGCTACAGTACTATGGTGTCAAGAACACAGCGCTTAAACTTATAATTTCATATTTAAGTAATAGAATGCAGAAAGTTATTATTAATGGTAAAAGTTCTTCCGGCTCACCTCTACTAATGGGTGTCCCTCAGGGCTCAATTCTCGGCCCATTCCTGTTTCTAGTGTATATTAATGACTTACCTTCTATTGTAGAGGATAATCATGATATAGTATTATTTGCTGATGATACTTCTTTGATTTTTAAACTTAAACGTAAATCATTTAAATGTGACGAAGTGAATAATGCTATATCAAAATTAATGCATTGGTTTAACGTTAATAATTTACATTTAAATGGAAATAAAACTAAATGTATTAAATTTACAACAACGAATGTTAGAAATCTGAGTACCAATGTGTTTTTAAATGGGGAAGAACTGAGCCCTGTTGAATCCACTGTTTTTCTTGGCATCACTCTCGACGCAAAGCTTCAGTGGGGCCCCCATATATCCAAACTAGCAGGCAGACTAAGTTCTGCAGCCTATGCTATAAAAAAGATTAGAGTTCTCACTAGTGTTGAGACAGCTAGATTAGTTTATTTCAGTTATTTCCATAGCATAATGTCTTATGGGATTTTACTATGGGGACATGCGGCTGATTCAGAAACTATTTTTGTTTTACAGAAGAGGGCCATTAGAGCTATTTACAACCTAAAACTGAGAGAGTCTCTTAGAGATAAATTTAAAGAAATAAATATATTAACTTTGGCCTCTCAGTATATTTACGAAAATTTAATGTATGTTCACAAAATCAAAGGTAGTTTTAGTAAAAAAAAAAAGTCCCGCTGGGTTTCTTGCTGGTTCTTCCCAGGACAGAGGTTTTTTTTTCGAACCAGTGGTAAAGTAAAAAATGACTTTCGATAAGTATTACAAATGTGATCTATATTGAATAAAAAAATATTCTATTCTATTCTATTCTATTCTATTCTAAAAACAAAATTTCCCCATTATTTTTTTATAAAACAATCTGTCAAAATATAACACAACTTTGATGAAATACTAATTTATTATTAGGTAACTAATAAAAATAACACATTTGATTATTAAAAAAAATTAAGAATTTAAGATTTAGATTTTGATTGAAATCGAACTATTCTATGTCAATCAATTTCCATTTAAATTAATTTTATATATTATATTATACAAAAATTGTGTTATATTATTGGAACGAAATATATTATAAATATTTTTCGTTCCAATAATTAAACATATTATAGATAACCAAAAAATTTTATATAAAATTAATTTAAAATATATTATTTTAGAATTAGTATGAAAACATTTAGAAACAGCATGGTAGCGATCACTTCATTCTCAGGGGTTATTATCAATCATGTACTCTTTAGTAGTATACCCTAATAATCCTTACTAAACAATTTTTGCTTGCTAAAAATTTTAAACTTTGATAGATAAGGCCAGTATATTTTCTGGGACTTTGTTGTGTATACTTGAACGAATTACTGATTCTTTTGAGTTGATTAACTGGTATAACCAATTTGCGCTTGTTCCTAATATTTACAGAATATACATCACTAAATACAAATACATACATTAAATTTCTGCAAATATACTGAAAGGCCAAAGTTAATATATTTATTTATTAAAATTTTCTGTAAGTGTAAATTATAGTTATTATTTATGATAATTAATAGAATCAGGCGTTACTTTGCGGAAATCTATCATATTAAATTTAATAAAAAATTACCTCGCGTACATCCGCTAGATAAAATAAAATGATGTGTCTTACCTAGTTTGAAGAGCACCTCCCGCCCTCCCTCATTTGCGTGCACTATCCCAGTCACCACTAATCCCAATACCACTAAATTAGGAAAGACACACCACTGACGACAATACGACACATGTTTCGCCTCTACACGAGGCATCTACTGGTGATGTAGACTCTGCAGTGGCTGACCGCTTCGAAGTGATGTGTCTTTCCTAGTGTGATGGAATAAATCGTTAGATGGAAAACCTAAACCTCCTAAAGGTTTCAAATTTATTAATTTATGAATGAAATGCCTTTTTCCAGTATACAAACGCGCGGTGCATTTTTGGGATTTAATTTTTTTTTGTTGCGTAATGAGCAATGCTACCCGCCAGATATCCTATTATTAACTTACTAAAAAAATGCATAAAACCGCATTACAATCGATCGGGTAATTTTTCAGGAAAATTGTTACAAAAAAGTTCACATGAAACAACCTTAAGAAGTTATTAGGCAAATATATATACCGTATCTGTGTCAACGTTGGTAAAAACAGCAATTTCCCAAATTTCGGGTAATTTTCCCTATAAATATAATAAACAACACTGACCACGTGACTCGTCTTTTCTGTTCCAAAATAGTATTTTAATTTAAGACATAAAATTCTCAAATAATTAGTGAGTCATCTATGAAAAAAGATTCCTTGATGTTTTTTGATAAAACCACTATGATTTTTACAAAATTTAACAACGCAAGACGGCATATTGATTTTTGTTTTTACATACGCCAACTACTTCTCTCGGACGACGTTTGTTGCGTAATGGCGGGCGCTAGACTTATTATTAGTGTGAATGTGTGCGTGACCCCTTGTACGTACACGCGAGCTGACTTATTATGGGTGCCTCGCTGAGTTGTATAGCGATATTCAGTCCGCCTTATTTATACGTCCATGGCTTAAATAAATAAATTCTCTAGAAGTTTCGATGAAATACTGAAAAGAAAGAGAAATAGGCAATCTGATTCATATTTTACAGATACAAACCAAACAAATAGTAATTAGTTTCCGTATTGTTTTAAAATCTTACATAGCACACAGAAAACTCTTTCAGACCAGTATAACAATGCAAAAGTTGAAAAATGGATTTCAGAATGCATGATATTTTATTTGCTGGCTCCGGGGGTTCGTTAAGCTTTTGTTCTTCTTTTTTACAAATGTACTTGAAATGTTACATTCGCATTTTTAACAATATTCAATTTACTATAAATAGAATAAATATTAATTTTGTGTTTTTACTCACAACAAAAGAATAGTAAAATTATGAATATGCCGGAAAAAGAGGGTATAATAATAGAGGAAATAAAATGGAACTGAGGGTAGATAGGAACCCTCACTTGTGTGTACAGTACAAATTTCATCAATGAACATAATTTATTGTCACGTTGGTCTAGCGGTTGCAAATGCGATTGCTGATCAAGAGATCCCTGGTTCGAATCCCGGGTCGGGTCAAAGTCAGTTTTTTGGGTTTTTCTTCTGTCAAAAAATTCCCAGTAGCAGCCCAGAGTCAGGGAGTTGGTGATGTTTCACCAATATGCCTCGAAAAGTACGTAAAGCCGTTGGTCCCGCGCCTGATCTCTCTCCGGTCATGTCGGATTGCCGTTCCATCGGCCTATGAAAGTACTGTTTGAAATAAAAAAACCTATCAAATTTGTTATGAATTCTCTCCAGCATGAGACTATACTTAGTTTTATGTGGAGCCTAGATAACAGCGTTGCACTCAACCTGCCTCCTAACTAAGGCGTTACACAATTCTATCGTGGCTTTAGTGTTAATAAACCTCAACAAAATTATTTCCCATTTTCCTTTAATATTGGAATATTTTAAATTGAAGTTAAGTCATAATCTGCAGAAAACTGACCAAATCAATTTGAACCGAAAAATTTCATAAAAGAATCACAGGTGCAGCGAATAACTCATTTTTTCGAACGCTGATATTATTGCACTTTGTCTTGAACAAAGCCATTTATTGGTAGAATTGGGAACTCAATCCGCGATCAAAAATGTTTTTGAAAGCATTTTATTATACTGTTAGTGTTTGATTTTAAAATTAATGCCGGTTCCCGTTTAATTGCCCGACTCCTATTAAAATATTAATATATAAGACCTGGCTAAGCGGCGCCAGTCTTGGGAGGGGTCTATGTCACTGATGCCACTGAGGATAATGATGATAGTAATATAATACTAAGTATGTTCGTGTTTCGGGTAGTAAGATAAAGGTGAGGCGAAGTTGAAGATGTAGGAATATAAAATTCAAATGAGAAAATTTTATCGAGAATCATATTTTTCCAGATGTCGATAGCAAGTCTCAACCTTGAAGAACATAACAAGCGTTATGATGTGCGAGTACAAAAGGTGATGCTTGTATATTAATTTATTTACAAACACATCAAAAGAAAAATGGGATTTTTGGGTCTGTAGTTAACTAATTAGTTTATACTTTTAAAAAAATTCCTATAGTTTTATAGAGTAAAATACAAACAACTAGCTCTTTTTAAAATCTAGGATTCGAAAAAACAATACAATAAGAAATAAGTCAGAAAGTCGATTGTATTGATATTGTATCAATATTTTTATATTTATTCGGATTTTATATTTACTCGGAACCAAAAAATAAAATGAAAAGCTTCCAAGTTTTCATTCAAATTATATTATTTATTTATTTGGAAATAAATATACATTAATTTGGAAATAAAAGATATTATTCACATAAGGAAAAAAGAAACAAACATTTTATGGTAATAAATCGATGACCATAAAGAATACACTAGTAAAATTCCCGTTTCTGAACGCTACCTACCACTAATAGCATTTGTTATTAGTTTGTGCTATCTACCCATACAGGACTTCTCATTTTGATAATTAATAATACTCGTGAGGGACCTGTCGAACCCGGGAAGATCTAGGATCGTCAGCTCCTTCAGCCAGATCCCCATGCGGAAACCAGCCTCGCCGAACAAGGAGGATCCCGCGACGAGCGCCGCGCTCACGCCCACCGTGTCTGAGAGCACGAGTGGGCTGGAACCGACGCCCCTACCGCAGCGGGCAAGGAAATCAGCGCGCAGGCACACCCCTCCCGAGAACGACGCATCGCTCTTTGAAAAAAGGCAGTGCGTCGAATCATCACCAACTGAACACGGATCATCATCGTCATCATCGTCCTCGGCGGAGTCGGAAGATGAAGAAAGAGTCCCAACCGTGAAGGAAGTAATTAGGGCGCACAAGTCGCCGCCCAAGTCGCCATCACCACTGAAGCCAACCCCCCCCCCCACCTCACCCGGCCGCAGGAGCATGGACGCGACCGAGTTCGAGCAGGGAGGAGAGGAGTCCCACGGTTGGGACTCAACATCATACGCTACCATAGCGACCGCCGGACAGCCGTCGACATCCACCAACCCATCGGGCCTGCCACACGATGATGGTCAAAGGCCCACTACCAGCTACGCCCAACTGGCAGCGATGCCAGCAGTACCACAGGCAGCCAACACCCCTCAACCACAGAAGGAGGAAGAGAAGGCGCGATACCCACCGATTGTGACAGAGTGCCTCCCGGACTGGACGAGGCACTTCGAGATTTTGAACAAAAAATTGGGACACCCTCCTAACGCCCGTCCGTTCGGGAAGGGTATACGATTCACCCCACAAAGCCCGGAAGAATTCCGGGCGGTACAAAAATATCTCATTGAGCTCACGGAGAAAGTACCAGCGCTGTCCTGGTACTGCTACACCCCGACGGAGGAGAAGCCCACTAAAGTGGGCATCCGGGGGCTGCCAGTGGGCACGGATACCGCCCAGATAACTGAGGCTATCAGGGCAAAGGGATTCCTCGTAACCTACGTGAGAGCAATCCCGCCCCGTAGAGGCAGACCTGGGTGCCTCTACTACGCACAGCTGGAGCACCTAAATATAGAGAAACTAAATGAACTCTACGCAGTCGACGAGCTCCTTTTTATGAAAGGAGTAGTCATAGAGGCCTGGCAAGGAAGAGTGGGACCGGCTCAGTGCCACCGCTGCCAGGCCTTTGGCCACGCATCTGCTAATTGCCATAGGCCCGTCAAATGTGTCCGCTGTGCTGGGGAACACATTGCGAGCAATTGCCCCAGGGGTAGAGACGAACCACCTACGTGCGCAAACTGCGCTAAAGACCACACCGCAAATGATCGACGCTGCCCAGTCCTGAGGAGGATTGCGAGGAAACAAGGGATCACTCTGCCGGGACTACTGCCGGAAGTACCGCAGAGGATCCCAGCGAGTCGCCCCAGGGTAGAAACCAACGAAGACGGATGGGCAACTATCAGGGGGAGAGGGAGGCAAACCGCCCCCCCCCCCACCCGCAACTGCACCACCCGCAACACAAGCACCTACAAGAACGGTGGAAACAGCTGCAAGAGCAACCACCGGGGCGACTCTACAGCCCCCCGCTAACGACGCCATAGAGCGTCAGCCTCCCAAGAAGAAGAAGCGGGGGAGGAAGAAGAAGAAGGTGCAGCCACCTCCTCAGGCAGCTACCTCTACCCCGACACCAACAGTTACGATAGCCTCGCAAGCGCAGGCAAGTAAGAGAACCACCACAGAAGGTAGAGCGCCAGAAAGGGCTCTATCAGAAAATAGAGCCCGCTCTACACATAGAGCGCGCTCTACCTTAAGGAGAGAAACCTATGCCCAGCCGAGACCAGTGCCAACAACAACATCAAGACAACCAACCGCCGACTCTACCACCACCATGGACGCAATCATGAGGCTGGTGGGCATCGCTATTGAGGTCGGCAGCCAGGTACTGGCAGACATCAGTACCGGCACCGACCCCATTACAGCAGTGATGAGAGCGCTGACCGTACTACTGGCTCGGCACTACAGAGGCGAGTGACACCAACCTGCGCTTGCTTTACTGGAACCCGGACGGTATCCAGCATAAGCTCCATGAACTCCGCACTACAGCCCTACAACAGGACATACATGTCATCTTTCTGGGGGAGACCAAGTTGAGGCCATCTATGCACTTCAAGATGCCCAACTACCACATTTACAGGAGGGACGAAGTCAACGCTCTAGGAACCGCCTACAGAGGCACGGCGGTTCTAGTGAGAAAGGACATCGTCCACCTAGAGCTCGGATTACCGTCATACCATACGACGCGCTCCATCGGCATAAACATGGAGGCGGCGGGCGAGGAACTGAGGATCTTCGCTGCATACCGCCCGCCAGGGACTCCATTTCACTCCTCAGACATCCGGACGATCATGGAAGGCTCAGCACCAACCATCATCCCGGGGGACCTAAACGCAAAACACCCGGCGTGGGGATCCAGAATGATCAACCCGCCGGGTCGTGAACTCTATCAGGATGCAGAAGACAATAACTACGACGTTTTAGGTTCCGAAGAACCAACGCACGTTCCTACCGACCACAGGAAGAGTCCGGATGTGTTGGACATCGTGCTCGCTAGGAACGTCAACTACCCGGTAGTGGTATAGGTGCTGTATGACCTGATGTCTCAGCACCTCCCGATACTGATAACCCTTGGCCTCAAGGCAGTGACTACGTTGCCCAGAAGGTTCACTACCAAGATCAACTGGAGGCTCTACCAGCAATACTTGCAAGAGAGGCCTCCAGTTCGGAACCCGATTACCTCGGCGGACGACGTAGAGACCGCTGCTGCTAACATAACACAGAACATCCAGAAAGCCCTCAACGCGGCCTCTACGATCGTCCCATTAACACATCGAAGAGAAGAGCTGCCACAAGAACTACGTGTGCAGCTCAATCATAAGCGAGCGTTAAGAAAACTCTGGGCGCGTACTCGCTGCCCACGTATAAAAAGCAAGTTGAATGCATTGACGGATGAGCTGTCGGTTGCAATACAGGCCTACAGAGGAAGGGCCTGGGAGCGGCGCATATGGATGGCTGAAGACCAGGAAGCGTCGCTCTATCAATTGAACCGACAGCTAACCAAGACCAGACCCCCCGTCTGCCCGCTGACCAACAGTGCGGGTGGGCGTTGTTACGAGGCCAAAGGTAGAGCGGATATCCTAGTCGAGCACTTCGAGGAGCAATTTCTGCCGAACCCAGCAAGTGCGGAGTACATGGAGCTTCATGCCCAAAAGGAGAGCCGCGTACGGGAGTTCCTGTCGTCGCCCGCGCCACCGCTTGCAGGAGACTGGTTTGTCTCCCCCGCTGAAATGCGGAGGACGATTGCCCGCCTGCAACCGAGGAAGGCGCCGGGGCACGACCGGATTACGAACGCTGCACTCCGACAGCTGCCCCATAGAGCCATTGTAGAGCTAGGACGACTCTACAATGGCATACTGCGGACTTCACACTTCCCGGAGGACTGGAAGTCATAGTTCTGCCTAAACCCGGGAAGGACAGGCGTAGAGCAGCTAGTTACAGACCTATAACGCTGCTACCGCACATAGCCAAACTATTTGAAAGGATCACCCTGAGAAGAGTCCGCCCGTGTATCCAACTGAGGGCGGATCAACATGGATTTAGGAGGGGACACTCTGCAGCAACACAGCTAACCAGAGTGCTGCACTACTTGGCGGCGGAGTACAACCGAGAACGCACATCGTTGGGCGTCTTCCTCGATATCGAGAAGGCGTTCGACAGGGTGTGGCACTCTTGTCTACTCTATAAGATGATACAACAGACGAGTGTCCCTCCGGCTATGCTGCGGCTAGTGGCGTCGTTTCTAGCCGACCGGAGCTTCTACGTCTGTGTCGAAGACGCTGAATCCGCAGTAAAACCCATAAGAGCTGGCGTACCACAGGGCAGCTGTCTTTCGCCGATCCTGTACGCGGCTTATACTAATGACATCCCTACATTGGAAGGACATCTACGAGAATGGGAGGACGACGTAGAGCTGGCGCTGTATGCGGACGACAGCGCCTACTTCACCTCGTCCAGAAGCCCCCATCTCGCTGTCACCAAGATGCAGCGACTGCTGGACCTGCTGCCACCATGGCTGGATGAGTGGAGGATGGCTGTGAATGTTGGGAAAACGGCCGCCCTCCTCACCCGCCGCTACCGGAACCTCTCGCCCCCGTTGACGCTCAAAGGCCAGGAGATTGCGTACGAGAAGGCCGTGACCTACCTTGGATGCCGGATCGACAGGATGTTGCGCATGACCGCGCACGTCGACATCGTCGTCCGCAATGCCAGATGTGCGCGGGCGATGCTCCGTCCAGTCCTGGCATCCAAGCTGCCGCTGAAAACGAAGCTGAAAATTTACAAACTGTACATCAGGACGAAGATCACCTACGCCGCGCCGGCCTGGTACGCACTCCTGAGCGAACGGCAGAGGCAGCGGCTGCAGGTTCAGCAAAACCTATCCCTACGGACCATCGTCGGTGCAGGTCACTACGTCCGGAATGACGTCATCGCGGCCAACCTAAAGGTGGAGACCATCAAGGAATTTGTGGCCCGATTAGCGCGCGGTATGTTCGACCGCGCTGATAACGGGCCACACGTACATCTTCAGAACTTTGCTCCTTTACACGCTCGGCCACCGGACGGGCGACCTCTACCAAGAGAACTCCTCTCTATAGAGATTAGAGAGTCGAGTAACAACCCACAATGCCGCAGATAGGCCAACCCAGACGCCTGGCGGCATTAGCCGCCAGCCACACTGATATTGACTAAACCGGAAAACCAACTCACAGCGACCGGGGAATCAAACCCGCGTCGCTGCATTAACCCGACAATGCCACAACGGCTCCCACGACCGGTGCATAGTAATGCACCGCGAGGAGATTCCGGGTAATGGGGTCAGCCCCGAGGCCCGAGACCTGCAATATGCATCATGCATATTTGCGGAAGACAGGATAACTGTTTGAAATAAAAAAACCTATCAAATTTGTTATGAATTCTCTCCAGCATGAGACTATACTTAGTTTTATGTGGAGCCTAGATAACCGCGTTGCACTCAACCTGCCTCCTAACTAAGGCGTTACACAATTCTATCGTGGCTTTAATGTTAATAAACCTAAAGAAAATTATTTCCCATTTTCCTTTAATATTGGAATATTTTAAATTGAAGTTAAGTCATAATCTGCAGAAAACTGACCAAATCAATTTGAACCGAAAAATTTCATAAAAGAATCACAGGTGCAGCGAATAACTCATTTTTTCGAACGCTGATATTATTGCACTTTGTCTTGAACAAAGCAATTTATTGGTAGAATTGGGAACTCAATCCGCGATCAAAAATGTTTTTGAAAGCATTTTATTATACTGTTAGTTTTTGATTTTAAAATTAATGCCGGTTCCCGTTTAATTGCACGACTCCTATTAAAATATTAATATATAAGACCTGGCTAAGCGGCGCCAGTCTTGGGAGGGGTCTATGTCACTGATGCCACTGAGGATAATGATGATAGTAATATAATACTAAGTATGTTCGTGTTGCGGGTAGTAAGATAAAGGTGAGGCGAAGTTGAAGATGTAGGAATATAAAATTCAAATGAGAAAATTTTATCGAGAATCATATTTTACCAGATGTCGATAGCAAGTCTCAACCTTGAAGAACATAACAAGCGTTATGATGTGCGAGTACAAAAGGTGATGCTTGTATATTTATTTACAAACACATCAAAAGAAAAATGGGATTTTTGGGTCTGTAGTTAACTAATTAGTTTGTACTTTAAAAAAAAATCCTATAGTTTTATAGAGTAAAATACAAAAAACTAGCTCTTTTTAAAATCTAGGATTCGCAAAAACAATACAATAAGAAATAAGTCAGAAAGTCGATTGTATTGATATTGTATTAATATTTTTATATTTATTCGGATTTTATATTTACTCGGAACCAAAAAATAAAATGAAAGCTTCAAAGTTTTCATTCAAATTATATTATTTATTTATTTGGAAATAAATATACATTAATTTGGAAATAAAAGATATTATTCACATAAGGAAAAAAGAAACAAACATTTTATGGTAATAAATCGATGACCATAAAGAATACACTAGTAAAATTCCCGTTTCTGAACGCTACCTACCACTAATAGCATTTGTTATTAGTTTGTGCTATCTACCCATACAGGACTTCTCATTTTGATAATTAATAGAATCAGGCGTTACTTTGCGGAAGTCCATTGTATTAAAGTTGGTAAAAAATTACTTCGCGTACATCCGCTCGATAAAATCAAATGATGTGTCTTACCTAGTTTGAATAGCACCTGCCGCCCTCCCGTCCGCAATAGTGCCCGCCCGTGATAGTGCAGGCAATTGAGGGAGGGCGGGAGGTGCTCTTCAAACTAGGTAAGACACATCATTTTATTTTATCGAGCGGATGTACGCGAAGTAATTTTTTACCAACCTTTTTTCTCATTTTGAAACTTGACAGTTTAAACTTCAAAACTATTAACTTAAAAGATAAAAATAACTTAAATTTAAAATTTTGATAACCCCCGAAAAAGATCCTGACGCAGCTAACAAAACAGCTAATGACCTTGAAACAGCTGAACCGATTTCCTGCTTATAATAAATAACGTTTACCTGCTTAGGTGTTACCACACCAATCGATCGATCGTTGATTAATGGCATCGATCGATGGTAGAATGGACTAGTCGCGGTCGATCGAGCTGCTTAATTATTAGAGAACGCGCCCCGCTTCACCGATCGCCCTATTGTCCTCTTCTTAATACATTTTGAAAGATCAACGATTGTCGATCGAGTTAATAGAAGAGAAAATTGAACAACGTTTTATCGACCAGTGTCCGTCGATTAGCTAAAGCTACCACACCAATCGATCGACATCGATCGACGTCGATCAACAGCATCGATCGTCGACCCTTCGACCTCTTGATAGTGAATCTGTTCAACCCCACGATACAGAAGAAAATCAAGGTAACGTTATGAAAAACAAAGAAAAAAAGTACGGTTTCGTTTACAATTTCAATATGATTTGTTTCTTCCATATTTCGAAACCATTCGTAAGCAAACATCAGCTTGCTTTAAAAATCTTATCTCTGTTTGTCCTTTTCTTTCACTTACGTACCTTATTTTTTTGCCATTAATTTAGGTCATTAGAATGTGATTACAAGTTCACTGGAATGATGAAATGAAATAACTATATAAGAATAAGGTCTAGGTATAATAGTCTAAGGCCCACAACATCCACTTAACATCAGGATGGACTATGTGCTCGTTTGTCACCCTTATTCTTTAAAAAAAATCAAAAATATCCAATTTATTCACGGCTATTTTACTTTGCATATCAAAAAATCCTTAAATAACCGTGCAACAAGCAAACCAAATAAAACATCGCGTAAAGCGACAGTTTTCCCTGTTCATATTATTAGCTGTTCATATTGTTATTATGTAAATTATTTTCGTACAAAAAAGGGGAAAATTTCTAACTTTATCCAACTTGTTAATTTATATTTTGATCGTCTTTTGAACTTTTAATAACTCAAGTTGTGTTGAAAAAATGTATTTTCCTGTAATTAGAATTGTAACTTTTCTTGACACTTTGGCAAAACAATATCTAACTCGTATATTAACGTGAATATTACACATTAAATCAAATTAATTTTTCAGGTTTTATCGCGTTTAATTTTTGTATTTTTAACTTTCAAACTACTTTACTTACTATAAAATATTAATTTGGCAAATTCATTTCATTCAAAATAATACACGTGAAATGGCATTAAAATGTATATGTCAAATTATGTACAAAACCAGCAGAAACTATAGGAAATTTTTAGTAATCATTTGTTTGTTGCGTGTTAAAATATTTTTTTACCGGAGACCCCTTTACCTTGAATTAGGGCATTCCATCTTAGTCCTCAGGAGTAAAACGCATCTAAATTTGATTCCTAATTGAGGATAGATGATGTCTAAGGTCCACAACATCCACTTAGCATCAGGATGGACTATGTGCTCGTTTGTCACCCTTATTCTTTAAAAAAAATCAAAAATATCCAATTTATTCACGGTTATTTTACTTTGCATATCAAAAAATCCTTAAATAACCGTGCAACAAGCAAACCAAATAAAACATCGCGTAAAGCGACAGTTTTCCCTGTTCATATTATTAGCTGTTCATTTTGTTACGTTCTATTTCAATTACTGTGACTGAAATGCATTACAATATTTACACTGGCAACAATAAACAGGATAATACTTTTAAATTAATTGTATCTGTTAATTAAAATTTGTGTTTAACAAAATTTAAAATCGATATAGCCTGTAAAGTACATTTGTCCTTTGTCTATCAAGGTCAAAAAAATATGAAAGTGCCTTTAAGATTTTAAGAGCAATAAATTTTTTAAAAGTTGATTATCATTTTATTAACAAACTACGCATACTAGACTATTTATATGAAATAGGGAACCAGTTGATGTAATTCTGAAGCTAGTAAAAAACCCGGTCTTCATAAGTCAATTTTTTCGGGAGTTATACGGCTACTCATATTATCGTATAAGTGCAATGTGGATATGATAGAGACATTTAAAGACGCATAACGTTATGAGGCGTGCAATATATTATTTATTGATAAAAGTTCTTCGGATAACGTTATTTAGAGAACCGTGATGGGACAACCTACCAGCAATTTTCTTAAAGGAATATTCTTACATGAAGGATTCTTACAAAGCTGTAGGAATCCGAGTACGAGTAGGACATTCATGCGCAAGCTTTCCCCATCATTTAATATTACTTAGAAATGCAGGTTCCTTCACGATAACATTCTGTATAGCTAAGTAGTTTTATATCAGTACTTAAAATTGCAAATAACAACTCCAGTGGTATAGGAGTAGAACAAACTTGGAAATTAAATTAAATTAAGGCGAGCATTCAACCCAGTGTTTTTGTGGCAGCAGTTGCCGTGAGTTGAGAGGGTTTACCACTCCATTATGTACCTCGGGTGTTGTCAGAAGTGACTTCTCAGTGCCGTAAGAATTTTCTCTCATGTCCCATACATGAGATAAAATTCTTATGGCCTCCGACAGATGGCGGTATAAACATATTGTATATTGGTATTAAACAGCAGCGTTGCAATAGCGAAACGTCCGGTAATGCGATCGTCGATCCGACTATCAATGCATGCAGCATGACAATAATAATCCTCCCTAGGCGAGGTATAAAATGGATGTATTTAGTGAGCAATTATTTTTTCCCTGAGTGGATTTTTAAGAATTTAAAAATAAAATACATATGTGTTGTTATTTTCACTTTTGGCCATGAATACTTTTCACAAAGATGAAAAGTGAAAATAAAACTAATCTTATATTCTGGTGGTGGGTGGAGCTGACTTTTTATATTTTTAGAGGAGCAAATAAATATTTTGTAGAAATACTTAACTGGATGAATATACTGATCTGGGTTATTGTAGATCATTTAAAATTTTGTCATTTCATAACTTTAAGTTTAATAATGTAACTGTTCCGATATACCAACGTAACTTTTACTCTTGACATGCTGGCAAAACTGATACCCGTAGTACGGACCCTAAAGTGATAGCAATGGAAACTTATAAGCGGGAACTGTCCCGCGAAAAGCGGGACGTGTGCTTACGTTAATCTTACCTGATATGCTTAGCGTTTGAAATTTTTAACATTAATTAAAAATGTATCACCAACCGGAACCAGAATGAATACTTTTTTCAGCCATGTATAAATGTTTAAACGGACAGACAGTTTTGAGAGATTTAATTAAATAATTTTATATTTTATCAAATTCTTCTCATTTTGTGTAAAAAATGCAGAACACGCCACGAGTTAAGTTGGTTTAATTTTGATACTTAATGTAATTAAATTTTATGGTATTAAAAATTTTTGGAATCGCTTTGGGAAAACTAAATCACCGAGAACATGATGAATAAAAATAAGAGATCGTAATCAGGCGATTTAGCTTATAAAGCATTCAATGTTTCCATTTTTTTTATAGGATAAGGGTGACAAAAGAGCACACAGTCCACCTGATGGTAAGTGGTTGCTGCGGCCCAAAGACATCTACATCTAATCTCTATTACAATTCAAAATGTAGATGCGTTTTCACCCGTGAGGACTAAGATGGAATACCTCATTTCCAGTAAAAGGGCCTCCGGCCACCTGCACTCACCAAGCGAAACGCAGAGGTGAACTTCTACTTCACGCTGGTTTTCTGTGAGGTCATGATACCACCCCGGTTCGAGCCGGCCCATCCGTGCAGCAGCAAAAGCTGCCGCGTGGCTCTACCACTGTTTACACAGATTAATGCATCATTAAATGTAAACAGGAGTTAAGCTTGAAGCGACACTAGCCTAATAACAGGGTTGTGGGTTCCAATTCGCAATTCGACTACTGTCGTGAACCACTCCTGGGATAAGCATTAAAAGCTTACCAGAAGTAGTTAAAGGGAATATAAATAATGTTAAAAGCATTGCTATTATTTAAAAAAAAACCTATGCTGTCGTGTATATATAAATAGGTGTTTTCTGCTGATAAATAAAACGATATTTTTTATCTGTTACAAACAGTTTTTCACAATGACTGCTGTAGGCAGCTAATTAAAATTCTATATAATTATAATATGCAGTACAGATTATTTTTGAAGCTAAAATGGCAATTCAGTTTTGTAAATATACGTTAAAAAAGTTTTTCGTGTTTAATTTTACCTTATAGGTGTCGTAAAAGGTTACAGAGGGATACAAAACAGCAGATGGACAGCAGCGTCTTAATAATAATATATATAAATAAAAAATAACTACGGTTGCCAAACCACTGACAAATATCCGCTATGAGGCAGTATATGGGGGAGGCCTATGTTCAGCAATGGAGTGTTGATAGGCTGTAACTGTAACAGTTTTCGGTAAAATGAATTAAATTCCTGTCACGTGCTAATCTTTATCGTAAAAAAATACGTCTAAATTCAATTTAAACTATCAAGATTCAAATTGTAACGCGATTAACTGTTTAAAAAGTAGTTTGTAACTTAATTGCGGTGCTACCGTGTTGAGCTGCGCCTCCACCAAAGTTTTGTTACCAACTTTTGTGTTGTCAACACGCGTTGGTAACAAATGTTTCTGTAATGACCTAGTGTTGGCAAAAAAACTTGTAAACAATATCGGGAAACATCAATGGAATAAGCTTGTTGCAAACATTTGTTCCCTCTGTGGAGACGCTTGTTGGAAACATTTGTCAGCACCATGTCTGTCACGTGGACGAACGAGTTAATTCGACACATTAATTAATTTATATCGTTCACAAAATATATTATCTGATGTGTGTAATTAAAATTATATTATTATTTATGGATAGATCTAGATAATTAGGTAGTTAGTTACTGACGCCAAAGTTACAGATTTATTGTTTGATTTTTCGATTTTTTTGCGTATAATGCCAATGAACTTGAAAATAGGTTCAGTGTAAGTAGACATCTCAGTACTAGTGGCTGCCTACTCATGCAAGATCAGCATACACTGGTTAATATTTAATACTTCTCATTGCCAGTCTTTCATTAATAATGAAGTCTCGTGTCGCATGTTTGTAAATAGCAAAAAATGTGAAACAGACAAGTGACTACTCCATGGCGCAGTGGTTTAGAAATGAGTTGCAGCGCTAAGGGTCGTGGGTTCAAATCCCGGACAGAACAAGTATTTGTATGGCCTACAAATAATTGTTAGTGTATATATAATTGTATTTATGTAAACTGTCCCTGCGATACAGGAGAAAATCCTAGTGTGGAGGTAAGGTTTTTTAAAAAGAGAGGAAGTGGGACAACTAATGAAATTAAAAATTTTGCCTATAACCGACTTCAATGTTAATACGCATTATTAAGGATAATTCCAAAACTACTGGTGTTTTTTTGCATAAAACTATAAATACTGCAGCTGCCTGCATAATATCGTCACTTGAAGACATATTGTTGCCAACAAAACTTTGGTGGAGACAACAAGTTGTCAACTAAAATGTTTCTCAAATTGTTGGCGACATGTTTTATTCGGTGCGTAGTTGCAAAGAGTTGGAAACAAAAATGTTGTCAATATTTTCGGTGGATACGCGGCTTTAGAGCACGGATGGACTAATCATAATATATAAAATAATGCTTTCAAGTAAGAAGTACCTTTTCAAAATATTTCTTTTACATTTTACTAAATATTTGTGAATCTTTAAATTTTTCCGTATTTCATAATAGTATTAAGTTGATAGTTTATAATATAACATACAAATATTACATAACCTATTAACTTAATACTATGCCAATACTTGGTAACTAACTAGATTATTTTACAAAGCTGAAACCATTATATAAAGTCACTAGTTTAGTTCGAGGCTTCGTCATCTCATTATCTATAAAACTAATTAATTAACAGCATATTAACGTTGAAAATGTTATATCTATAGTTTAGTTTGAGGTTTCGTCATCTTATTGTCTATAGAACTAATTAATTAACAGCATATGAACGCTTTTACGTAGCTCGTAATTACAATATGAATAAGCATTATCGCTTACTCGCATTAAGTTAAATGAACACTTATGTTAATGCGCGTCTCTTATAGGATCAATGAAATACAGAAAAATTTAGCCGCATCATATTTACTGTCGTCGAGTATATTTATCACAACTTCCCTTTAGAAAAGGTGAAAGCCAGTTGTTTAAAGAAGCAGCAGCGTCTTCTAATAACTAATAAAAATAAAAAAATCTGCGGTTGACAACCCGCTCGCTAAGCATGGCAACGAAGCCAAATATCCCGCTCATTGTGCAATCACGGGGAAGACCTATGTTAAGCAGTGGATTTTAATAAGCTGTAACGGTATATAACTTACTTTGATAGTTCGACCATTATCTTTTTTTGAACGCCGACGATAAACTGGATATCCATCGTTCCCTGTGACTGTTTCAGCAACTAACGGTCGCGGATATCGTTTTGTTCACTTTCCATCAGCCATGCAAGGCGATAATGGATTTAATGCAACGCACGGTCCATGCACCATCTGTGTCGTCACAATGTCATGTAGATGGGGATCAGTGACTGGATCAGGAATTTCAGCTGATATGATGTCATCCACTTCATTTGAATGTAATTTGTTTAGCAACCAAATTAGGATATGAGCATGCGGTAGTCCACGCTTCTGCCATTACACCGAGTACATATAACAACGTGTGTCACCAAAAACTCGATACTTAGTAAGCACATCCATCATAACCTTGAGTTTTTGCTGAAATACTCTGGCGATTATGTCATGGCGATCTTGCGGTTTTTGGCCCGGTTCCAACTCACGTTCGATTTCCGTCCACTTCGGATTGCATGTGAACGTAATAAATAAATCCGGAGTTCCATAATTTCGCTCGTACATCATAGCGTCTTGAGCGTATTCGTGCATGTGGCGTGGGCTTCCGATATAAGATGATGGGAGAATCGTCAGATGTCCAATATTCTAAACATCACCAGCTGAATGAATAGCATCACGCAAGTGTATATAGTCCTCAGATCGTAGCTTTGCTTGATTGAATCGGATGAACGCTAAACGTTCGGTCTCGACTTTGACATACATGTCGACAACGAATTGCTGGAATAGCCGACGGAACTTCAGAATGACATTATTCTCATGTGTACGAATCATCATACGATACGCATAGTAATTCATTGCGCTTAGATTTTTATTCGTTGATATGCCTGAAAATGCAAAATTAAATGAATTGTTAATGTAAACCAATAATAGCAATAATTAGCCTGTGAATATTGTACCTGTATTTGTATCGACCATCTTCAACGTGATGTTGTATCCGTCTTGCCCTTGCCAATAAATGATTGGATATTGTAACGCATCGTACAAACGATGCGTCTCGTTTACACGATGCATGATATTACTTCTTCGCTGAACGACAATGTCTCGCGATTTAGTTGGACCGCCAACAATAATTGCAGCAACATCATAAACGGTGGGTGCATTGAATCTTCGCACATGTTCACCTGTTGGGGTACAATCAGCTCTTATGACAAATTTGTGGGTATCCGATGGCATTCGTTCCAATGCTGTTTTGAACATATTAAGCACAGCATTATTAGCGTGAAAAAATGCTTGCAACTGTTCAATAATTCGTCTCTTTAACTGTTGTGTTCCCTGTATATTGCACCGCACATTCAGCTGATCCACCATCGACGAAATGAAATATATTTGCAGAAATTGATGCGGTTCATCTGGTGTTGGCCATTGAACCAAGCAACTGATATATTTGTCCTTGTATCTGTAATTGCAAACAATCATTTTTTGAATAATACGGTGTAACTTCTGATCGTGTGATGGTGTAGTGTGTGGTGTATATGTTGTTGTTATGTGTTGCAATTCATTGTGTTGGTGTGAGTGATTGGTTATGTGTGTTGTATCTTTAACCTTGCAAGTCAGCATGAAGCCGCCTTCTTGAATGATATTAGCTCCAAAGGAAGTCATGCGAAAGCAGTTATTGTATTCAAGGATGTGTTGAAGAAAATGGCTGGAATCGGGATCACTTCCATCGAACAATGGTTTTAGTGGCTGTGGTAGTGTAAGTAATGGATCCAGTTTGACTTTTCCACTTGCGCAGCACAATCCAGCCGTTTCTCTTTTAAACTTTAACGCATTGCAATATCGGCATATAGTCGTCACTGGTCCAATATCTAAATTTTCATTATCACTGTAGTTCGCAGTGGGATCATATTGGAATGCCAAGCGATTGTATGATGCCAATGATCTTCGTGTGCTCACGCGTTGTCTCAATCGGGCATTTTCTCTTATTATATTTTGTCTTTCTTCGCTTAAGTTCTGTGAATACACTTGTTGCTGGCTTGCATGTCTTGTGCGGCGGCCGATGTTCGCACGTCGTCCTCTAGGCATTTTGGACTATGGACAGAGTGGTGAATTTAACCTCAAATGCACGATCCACATAATTTACACAGTTCAACTTACCACCTTAAAGACAAATGCCTGCTGTTGAAATTGAATAAAAATTTGCACAATACACGTGATTGATTTGATGGTAAAACGAATAACTAATATTTTTTACTTTTTTTTTCACAATTTCACTGTGAACACAATACCGGTTTGTCACATGAAATTAACTGAGCAGAGAACAATGAGTAGCTGCCAAACAATGTATCACGCACCGGCGCCATCTACTTAAAATATTGGTTTGTAGTACATGCTATGTATCAGAGATGGCGCTGTATGTGAAAAAATATTTTCCTGCTTTTCTCTTGAAATTTTTCCTGAATTTTCTTTGCTATAAACCTCACGGAGCCCAAGACCTTTCCAACGAATGTAAAACCGTGGAAACCGGTTCGTGCGTTCTAGAGTTATAGCGTCAGGAAGGAAAACCCGACTTATTTTTATATAGTAGATTACATCATTTACTTGCCATCAAGTGGACTGAGAGCTTGCTTGATACCTTTTTGTGACGGTTTGTTTTATTTTTGTATAGAATCAACAAATTGTTTCATGTGACTATCTCATGATGTCTTACAATACAATACAATACAAAACAATACTCTTTATTGTACACCAACAAAAGATAACATCAAAAATAAAAAATAACAACTATTGAGGTAAATAAAAAGGGCGGTCTTATTGCTACATAGCAATCTCTTCCAGACAACCCAGGCTGTCCAGATGTCTTATATGAAGAATTCCACTTTAACCATAATAAATATGTTTTTCCACATCCCCAGTATTTTTCAAAGAACTAACGATACCCGCATAATATAATAGACTGGTAAAAAAAATCATCCTCCATTTATTATTGTATGGGAAGTAGCCAAAATAAAATGTGTTTTAGGATTTTATTACACAGTTTTCTAGGCCTGATTAATATCTATAACTGTGTCAAATTACACATTTGTAGCACTTAGGGTATCTGACGGACATGCCGGGGCTGCGGGCTGTTCGAAAGAGATACCGCGGCTCCGGAACGTAAGGGCACTGAAGGAACACGGATGGTTTTTAGTCAGTAAAAGTCTGACACTCCCTTCCGCTCCACCCAGAGCGAAAGGCGTCATTAGATGATTTTCCAAAAAAAAAGGGTATCTGACGGACATGGCGAAACAATAAGGGTTCCTTGTTATGTAACTACAGAACCCTAAAAATAAGAAATACACAGAGATAATATTGTCTTATTGTGTCAAATAAACTTAAAGTAATATGTTTTTATTTTAATTACAGCTTATAATATTGTGTTAATAGTTTATATTGTTTTTCTAAAAGATACCAAAATAGCGTAATACCCATTTAATTTAATTTCTGACACAAAATGCTCACGTACAAGTTACGTGAACATCGCGTTATTAGGTACTTAAAAATACACATGAAAGTTAAGTACTAATTAAGAAATTCCTAACGCAATACCTTCATAGTTTTTGTAACAGTTTACATCGATAGGTCATACAATACCTAGTACAATACTTTTTTTGTCTTAAGAGTCCATTTAGATAGGTACCGCTTTCTTATCTATTTTTGCCGCCAAAAGCAATGCTTTTGGCGGCAAAAATAGATAAGAAAGCTTTATATTTTTATAATTGGGTAGTATTCTTGTAAATAAAAATAAACATAATTTTTTTTGCTCTGCCGTGTTAGACGTGGCGGCAGCGGCAAGCGCGGCTTGCGCGCCGGGTGGCGGTTACGCGCATCGTGTGCACCTCAACGAGCTGAGCCTTGCCGACGTGCGCCGCGCGCTGACGAAACTTAAGCCCAAACGCTCCACAGGTCCAGATGGTATGCCTCCGTATATTGTTAGAGATTGTCGTGAGGCATTCGAGGCCCCGTTTCACCATATATTTAATATCTGACTCAACAGTGCAATTTTTCCTAATATATGGAAGTTAACCAGGGTGGTGCCGGTACCCAAAGGCAGTGGTGGTACAAAAGTTTCGGATTATAGACCAGTGGCAGTTCTGTGTACGCTGGCAAAGGTTTTTGAGTCAGCATTACATCACTCACTATACACGCAGGTAAGCGCTCAACTTTCAGACGCGCAACATGGATTTCGCCCGGCGCGTAGCACCGGCAGTAATCTGCTTCATCTGATGTCAGAAGTGGTACCAGCAGTGGATTCGGGAGAACAGGTGGATGTCGCATACCTTGACTTTCGTAAGGCTTTTGACACGGTCGACAATGATATCTTATTCATGAAACTGGCGCAGGCAGGTTGTACGCCGAAAACATTGTCATTTTTCGCCAGTTACATGAGAAACAGGAGCCAATTTCTAGACTGGGCTGGTCAACTGTCAGAACCATACCTTACCAGGTCAGGAGTGAGTCAAGGTTGTAATTTAGGCCCCCTGAAATTTGTCCTAATGATTAATGATTTACCCGATGTTGTATGGCAATCAACATGTCTTCTATTTGCGGATGACCTAAAATTGGTGTCAATAGTTAAGGACTCAGCTGACTGTGGCAAACTACAGGCGGACATTGACAGAGTAGTACAATGGAGTCATAGGAATAAGTTATTTTTTAACACTTCCAAATGCTCAGTCATGTCGTTCACATATTCACGCCAGCCTCACAAATACAAATATAATTTAGACGGAGTAGCCTTGCAGCGGGTAACAGAGGTAAAAGACCTTGGTGTTCACTTTACTTCAAAACTCAGTTTTAGGGATCACATTCATAGGATTTGCAAGAAGGCGTATAGAAATTTAGTATTTGTGTTGCGTCAGTCGCGGGAATTTACAAATCTCGGTGCGGTCCGGGCCTTGTATGAAGCACTAGTGAAAAGTCACCTAGAGTGTAATGGCTTTATATGGAGCCCGCACGAAGCTAAGTACAAATTGATGGTGGAACGGATACAAAATAAGTTTATTCGATTTCTTTATTTAAAATTATATGGAGTGTATCCGTTCTACCCATTAATGTACCCAACATTATTTGTTTGAGGCATGGTGGGGTGTAACAAACTGGAGGTTAGGAGGGAGTTAAGTTTGGCAACATATATGTTTAAATTGCTACGTGGAAAAGTGTATAACGAGGCGATATTGCGAATGGCTAAGTTGTGTGTGCCGAAAAGGTAGGGGAGAAGTGGCATGAAAGAGCCAGTTTACTAAAAGAAGCAGAAAAACATACTTTTAGTGAAAGAAATGATGATATTTTTTTCTTCAATTATTATTTATTTATTAAAGTAGTTAATTGCATACGAAAAACCTTAAACGCTATAAAAAAATCAACAAAATATTCATTTAAATAAAATGTGTCTTATGGCTCTTTCATAATATTTCGGTATTGAAAGAGCTACTAAAAGTTATGAAAGAGTCAGTCTGTATTATAAAGTGTAAATGTGAAAATTAAGCAAAATAATCATAATTGTGGGTAAACTGTATGCTAAGGTGCTAATTGAAAGAGTTATGAAAAAAACTGATGGACAATTTTGGGACGTGCAAGCGGGATTTAGAAAAGGAATGGGATGTACGGATCTGGTCTTTTCCATGCGCATGATCGCGGAGAAGTTTTTGGCCAAAAACCAAAGAGTTTTTTGTGCGTTCATAGACTTGGAGAAGGCTTATGACAGAGTGGTCAGAAACGTGTTATGGCAAACACTGACTACATTTGGGTTGAGCGCTGGTCTGATACAGGCATTGAAGTCTCTATATAGGGATTCTAGTGCCTGTGTCAGGATCAACGGGGCCAACTCGGACTGGTTTGGCATCCATAAAGGTGTCAGACGGGGCTGTGTGGCTTCCCCGTGGCTGTTCAACCTATTTATAGACAGTTGTTTGGAAAATTTGAAAGTAGAAGAATGCGGGTTAAGAATGGGTGAGTTAACCGTCAAATGCCTTTTGTACGCCGATGATCAAGTCATACTTGCGTCGTCGGCAGCCGAGTTGCAAATGATGGTTACATTAATGAGCAGGATATATATATATATATATATATATATATATATATATATATATATATATATATATAATCTTAACATATTACAGGCGTATTATTTTTTATTAATAACAATCTTAAAATTTAAACACAATAACAAAGATCTATCAAAAACAACATAGTTAAATCTTTAAGAACTTTAAAAAAATTTTTAGAAGCAGTCTTTAAATAATCCGCAATCATATTTTCTTTGTCTGTTGTGAAAATACGCTTATTTCCTATATTAGGACAGTGTTTAAAAGCTGATTCACCAGAATCCTTTACTTTTTTAACTATTTTAGCTAAGTGCCCTCAATATATTAAAGATGCGTGCAGTTTTGTTTATTGGTTGATGTTTCTCCAAAACTTCACTAACTGCTTCTTCAATTACCGATTTTTCTGGTCAATTTTCGTTTTTTTTGGACCAGGCTTCCCTATAATGCAATATCTGAAGCAAATAATTTAATAATATATGAAAAATGCATATTTACTATTATTTTAATTTTATTTACAATATTTAAATGCAGGGTTATGAAAGAGCTGGTTATGAAAGAGCCAGCTCTTTTAAGGCCCATTCACCCGGCTCTTTCATAACTTATTCTTTAAAAAAATATTACATTAAAAATAACAACAATATCAAAACTTTTGCGGCTCAGTTTTTACGCAGCTGCAAGGCCAAGTATATGCACAAACTCAATCTACATTCCATTTACCGATATCTCTTATAATAAAATACCAAAAAACAAGTTAACTGAAGCAAACTCCTTACTTTGTAGTACCAAAAACTTTGACTCGATGTACCGGCGTCCGTTGGTTTCAGCGGACTGTCAAATGTTTGTAGGTGACGGGGAATCAATGTAGCCACTTAAAAATAAAATTACCAATCAAATCCGTTCATAAACTAGCAAAATAATGTAAGTGGCTCTTTCAAAACGTGGCTCCTTCATGCCACTTCCCCCCAAGTGTGGCACCGGAAACGGCCGCCGCTGTTCGCGGTACTGCGCGCACGCACCAACCTTCTAAAGGAGGCCCCACTGACCCAAGTGCTGCACACTCTAAATAAAGTAGCACAGCGTATAGATTTATTCTGCTGTTCATTGGGTGAATTCACAAAGGTGACATTATATGTATTGTGTTATAATAGTTGATAAGTTGTGTTCTGTCCTTATTAAATTAGATAGTTTTATGTGCCTATACTGTCGTATTAGGAACGCCTGTAAAGACAGAGGTAGAAATAAAAAATAAATTATTCAGTATGTTTTATATCATCATCATCATCATTACAGCCTTTCATAAGTCCACTGCTGAACATAGGCCTCCCCCAAGGAATGCCACAAAGCACGGTCCTCAGCCACCTGCATCCATCGACTTCCTACACGCCTTACCAGGTCGTCACTCCATCTCGTGGGGGGTCGTCCTACACTTCGCCTACCGGTACGAGGCTGCCACTCGAGAAACTTTATTCCCCATGTTTTATATGGGTGTCGTTAATGACTTAGAAGGTTATGATTGAAACAGGACATGGTAATAAGGGTTAATAATTTTCCGTTCATCAGATGTCACTAGTTGGAATTGAGGCGAAGTTTTTTATTACACAGTCTTATATAATTGAGAAATGGCGTTTTAGGTAAAATTTTATCGGTTTCTAGAATATCAAGATACACTAAACAATGCCTCCGTGGTTTGTCCCTTAATATTTTTACACTATTAAAGCTTATGTATTTTTTCTTTACTTTTAGGAATATAATATTATGTAGTTTGGTTTATTCATTTTATATCTAATTAGCTAACCCGGCAAACGTTGTTTTGCCACATACATTATTTCTAGGAAATATTTTATAGATTTAAAAATTGCGATTAAAAAACAGAGGTTGATCGTAGAAAGGTGAAAATTTTAAGTTTTATGTATTTTTCAATGCTAAATCAAAATAAAATAAAAATAAAAAATTGTTAAAAAAAAAATATTTCACCCTTATCATTTAGGGGTTTTAAAAATAGACTTTGGCCGATTCTCAGACCTACCCGATATGTACACAGAATTCCATATAAATCGGTTCAGCCGTTTCGAAAGAGGTCGATAACAAACACCGCGACACGAGAATTTTATATACATATTAGACTAACTAATCCCCGCGACTTCGCCCGCGAGGGGAGTTATTTTTCGCGGAACCCTAAAATAAAAGCAACCAAAGTTACTCCTTATAACACCAGCTATCTGCCAATGTGTATAAATATTGACAAATACTGACATTAATATTTATACGAACTAACGTCACTCCACTAACACTTAAACTTTAAGGTATGGTATTAAAGTTCAAATTGATTTTTAAGTATTATTACGAATCGTTTGTATGGGAATAAAGAAAAGTGTTGTTTTTAGACTTTTTCGGGCAATTTTTGAAATTTTTCTCTCCGTAAGAACCATCTTCGTACTTCTATTATTCTTCAGTATTATAAAAAAAGAATTAGCGAAATTGGTTCAGCTGCTTTACAGATTTGCGAACACATTCACAGTTTCATTTTTATATTATAGATTAATTTAAAATATAACTAATAAAAAATAAAGAAAAATGATACCCTACATTTTTCTAACAAATTAACTTCCCCGCCATGTAATTTCTCAAATATTTCACATCATTGTGTTATTCCTAAGTTAAGTGCAGTGGCGGTGTTAGAATATCCACTACCCCATAACATCCCGTGGGCACAGAGTAAAGAAGACCAGAGGGGAAGCTTGTACCTGATGCAAGTAAACATTTTAAGGAAAAAATAAAAATAAACATTACATATACATATCTATATTTCTATCAATATCATTTTCGTAAGACAACGTATTCATGAGTACAAAAAATCAGATGGTATTAGTAATGATTGTGAGCAGTGGCGGTGTTGGTGGTGATACACCACCACCACCAATGTTACTACCAGGATGATGGTGGCGGTAGTAAGGGTTGTGGTGGTGATGCTAGTCGTGGTGGTGATGCTGGTCGTGGTGGTGATGCTGGTCGTGGTGGTGATGCTGGTCATGGTGGTAGTGTCAGTGGCGGTCCACTGTCCACCACCACCACTAATGATACTACCAACACCACCACAATAACCAACACCATTACCAGCACGTACAGCACCACCATTCACCGCTACCAACACCGCACGATCAGTACCACCGTCCACCATCATCATCACCAGCACTAGTACCACTAACACTAACTGCACCACTGTCTGGCTATTGTATTATTTTCTCTCGAATTTTTCATACATACTGTACAACTTAGGAATTTAGTTTATACGAACACTAATTATCTAATATAAATATATACCTACTTATAAATCTATAATGTCTTATATTATAGCGCACAATCTCTAAACTTAACTCTAATTGTAAAAAAATAATAGATATATTGATCTATCAAATCACAAAACATTATTTGTCTATTTATTTCAATGCGAGTGACCAGCAGCCCTTTCATTCGCACTCTAACTGAGCCGGCGCAAACCGGTTTGTACCCTGACGGAGCGTCGGTGAACCTGTCGGTGAGAGCTCACGCACACATCGCTGCGCTATGTGCATGCGTGTACCCGAAGCGAGTCTTTTGTATGTAGCTTCCCTTCTGGTCGATTTCTTTACTCATGTGCCGTGGGTCTCGCAAGAGGCGACAGAGGGAAACAAATCACGAGATGAGCAGCAGCGTCTTCTTAATAACGACAAAAAAATAAAAAACCAGCTGTTACCATACCGCTTACCAAGCGTGGAAACTATGGCAATTACCCCTTATGAGACAATTTATGGGGGAGACCTTTATTCAGCAGTGGACTTTAATATGCTGTAACGGTAACGGTAAGTAACGGTGTTCCTAATAGGCGATAGCTTGTTGCCAAAAATGTCGTGGTCATTAGCTCGTTTTTATATCTGTCTTGAAATGCAGTAAAACTAGTATGTATTTACACTTTAGCCACAGAATAAATAATAATAGTACTTTGTACTTTAGCATAGATTTGTATACCGTCTATTAATCTAAACAAAAATTAAAATTTACGGTAAGCTTTAATAAACGGTAATAGCAGGTGCTAATCCCCTTTTCCCAATGTTACACGAAATCTGTCTGAGCTTAACACATCACTCGGCTTATGTGTTGAGCTGAAAGCCGTTCCGAAAGTAGCAATAAAATATTCAATGGTTTTATGTTTTAAGCTAGCACATGTCACGTGACCAGTAACGCCACGCTGTTATACCTACTTGAGCGCGGGTTGACAGAATTCATTTGTCCTCATTGTATTTACGTGAACATCAAAAATTGGAGGATATTTTTTTAATATTTATTATAAAAAAGAGAATGGAACCTATATCCTTTGAAAGTTACTGTGTGAAAAAGTACAAAAATAATAAAATAATGTGTAAATCTAGCCATTAAGATAGGTAGAGAAAGTAAACATAGACGTATATTTTTTTCCATGCAAATGCGTTTAACCAATTAAATGAAATTGCGTTTATCATGTTATGAATAGACTGTATGAACTAAGATCCCTTTACCTTGAATGAAATAAGTTAATTGAACCAAAACAAAAAAGTTGTAGTAGTAAAACTCAGTTGAGAGTTGATTTACCGTCCAGATTTACTCACAAATATTTTCTCTTACAAAAGTACAAAATTTTAGTAGGTATCTAAAATTTTAAACTCCTTTGTCAAAATGTTCGTCTCTGCATAGAATCAAATTCAGCTTGCTCGCGTACTAAAGAATTTCAGACAAATTGCATGACAATGCGCTACCATTCATATATCCATTAATGACTTTCAAAAGTTTAGCATAGGCTTCCCTCATAAATTGGCCCAGAGCGGAGATATTTGGCATAGTTTCCACTCTTGGCGGGCAAGTCGTTTTTATATGTTACCGGGAAGATGCTGCTGCTGGCATCTGGTTAGAATACCCGTTTGCCGCCATTTAGTACACCCCGTGCTACTACATCTCAGAAATTAATAAACTAACAATTCGCTCTGGTTTACACGGATCGGATTCACCAGCATAATTTTGATTTTTTTAAGACTTGATCAAAAAACTAATTTCTCTACTACAATGTTTTAATTTTGTTACACAAATGCTACCTCATATCAATATTTTTTTAACAAAATTTAAAATCTTTATTCAAAGAAATAAAAAAAGTAGGGCCACTGTGAAATACAATAATTAAAGTCTCAACTTCAAGAGCTGTTACGTAGCAATTATTTCATACTTTTGAGTTCTTAGAAGTTAGCTTGTAGGCACATTTTATTAAAAGTAAAATTTTTGACAAGTTTGAGTGGGCTAAAGAATATCACAAGCTTAGATGAAAGACGTCTAAATGATTGCATTATTTTTTTTCAATGTATAGGGTACCACTTGGAGCAATTAAATAAAAATAATCATTACTATTGGTTTACAATTGACGAAGATATCGCCAAGAATCCAAAAAAAAGTTTACAGTAGAAAATCTTCTCCTTTTTTGAACTCGGCTAAAAACTATTCTATCCAGATTTAAAATTCGCACCAGTGGTTGGGAACCAGTTGGAAATATAAAAAAATAAAATTAAACGTGAAATCGGTAAAAATAGTTTACCTATATCAATACCTCGGCTATTCTCTTAAAATATTTTTTTATAAAAATTAAGTAACAATCGAGCTTACAGTCCACTTAGCAATTGGTTAGTGTAGTCCTTGGGCACTTGCAGTCAACTTCAAACACAGTAGGCTGCAGATGCATTGTCAACTGTGAGGACTAACATGGCCTGTAATTGTACTGGCATTCTATACAGACAACTCTCAATGCAGGCATTGCTGTGTTCTGGAAATTAAGATGAGAAAAGAAAAGAATTCCAACCAGCCAGTTAATTTTTATCATAGTTTCGTCAAGAAACAAGATCAATTTAGCGAATTTTGTGATATAAATAAAAGGACTTATTCACGTTTGACTATCCCAAAACTTGTCATTTAACCCTATCAAAGGCTTCAAGCATCGATTTGTTGAGTCCATGCCTTATCTATCAGTATTAATATTTAATAAAATAACTTATTAAAGTAACGTAAAGTAAAGTTGCAGTCTATTTACGTCCCTTTGCTGGGCATAGGCCTCCTCTCATTTCTGAGAGGGTTTTTAGGGCAAGGAAATGTCCGCCGCGCTGCCCCAATGCGTGTATGCGAACTTCACATGTCTATGAAATGTTTTTTTTCTTATTTCTCAGACACGCAGAACTCCTCACGATGTTTTCCTTCACCGCCGAGCACATGGTGAATCAGCACTCAAAATTGCAATTAACAATTTCATTGGTGCCGACGGGGATCTAACCTGGGTTACTAGCGCACTGGGAAGCTTATATTGACCGCTAACCATTTGAGCTACCACGGCTTATAAATATAAATACGAGGGTGGATTGAAAAGTACTGGGCCTAACACAGATCCATTCAATTCTAAAAATCAAATCTACCCACATTATTTAGTTCAGTTCAGACTAGTTCATTGTGTGAAGTTCGAAACGTGTGCGATAATTAGTTGTGATTTTATAAATTTATTAACAAAGTAGTCGGACATAATTTCCGCGAATGGAGCAAATCGAGCAGCGTGCCGTCATTAAGTACCTCCATAAGAAGGGGCTATTATCAAAAGCCATCCATGATGACATGGTCAGTACATTAGGCGATTGTGCTCTGTCATATTCATCCGTCAAAAAATGGATAGCAGAATTTAAGCGTGGTAGAGAGAGTGTGAAAGATGAACCCCGCTCTGGAAGGCCTTCGACGTCAACTACTGACGAAAATATTAAAAAAGTACTTGATTTAATAATGGGAGACCGCAGATTAAAAATTAGAGAGATAGCCGAGATTATAGGCATCTCTTATGAACGAACTCAAAACATCATTGTCAACAAGTTGGGTTTCCACAAGGTGTCTGCGAGGTGGGTTCCGCGACTGCTTTCAGTTGAACAAAAAAGGACGCGATTGACTATTTCACGCGACTGTTTGGAGTTATTTGAAGCCGTTGCCGATGATTTTTTGAATCGTTTTGTTACTATAGACGAAACATGGGTTCATTACTGTACACCGGAAACAAAACAACAATCAAAACAGTGGAGAAGACCTGGTTCACCACCCCCTAAAAAGGCTAAGTCGATTTTGTCGGCAAATAAGGTGATGGCTTCAGTATTCTGGGACTCGAAAGGTGTGATTATGATTGATTATCTTGAAAGGGGTCAGACTATAAACTCTGATTACTACTGCACCTTACTACGTCGTTTACGAGAGGAAATAAAAGAAAAACGTCGAGGAATGCTCAGAAGAAAAGTCCTGTTTCATCAAGATAACACTCGTGTTCACACGTCAGAACAGTCAATGGCTGAAATTCACAACTGTGGCTTTGAACTGTTACCGCATCCGCCGTATTCGCCTGATCTGGCACCATCAGACTTCTTTCTGTTCCCTAACCTAAAAAAGCACTTGGGAGGTCAAAGATTTTCGACAAACGACGAGGTCAAAGCAGCTGTAGACGCATATTTTGACTCTAAGGAAGAATCATTTTTTTTCAAGGGTCTAAATGCTTGGAAGGGGAGGTGGCAAAAGTGTATTGAACTTGATGGTGATTATGTAGAAAAATAAAAATATAACTGATTTAGTATGTGTTTATTTTCTTGGTTAGGCCGAGTACTTTTCAATCCACCCTCGTAACTTATTAACCTCTCATAATTTCTATAGTATAAATAACATTTAAGGAATAAATAACATTTCCAATATACTTCATTCATAATTAATAATCTATTCAGATAATTTGTATGTCTGAAACACAGGTACTCAACCTAGTTCAGGCAGGTAGCTAATATTATAAACTTGACTTTTCTATTTTTCTTTTGTAGATTCTATATTATTAACCCTTAGCCACCTAACGTGTATTCTAGTAACACTTCCACCTAACGTCGGTCATGGTGACCGCTTGCATATAAGTACTATTATAAAGGTGAAAAAATCAAAAATTGGAAAAAATCGAAACTACAAAAAAAATTCAGTTGTTTTTATTTTAAATTGTTTCAATAAACTCTTCAAATTAATACTTCTTACTTCTTATTACTATTAATAAAAATTGACTAACGAATATTTTAACAAATTATAGGTTTTCCGATGAAGCTGAGTTCTAAGCAATAACAATCAATGAGACTTCTTAGTTTTTAAATATTTTAGTAACTTAAATATATAACCTCTTATATAAAACTATCATTGGCACAATTAAATCAATCGTTACAAAATTACAACACCCTAACTTTCACAATTTCTCGCGGCAGCGTACACACATTTTTTGAGAACACTCAACGCAAATAATTGGATTTTTGCACTGAAAACACAAATGGAATGTTTTACGTTTCTTCTTTGAGTCACACGTTGTACAAGTTTTGCGTGCTTCTAATTTGTCAGAGCTGTCAGCCGAAGATGATCTGGGTTATTCATCTATTTTGAGAACCCGGCGAATAGCGTTCTGAAGTTCCCTTTGCAATCCAAACTGGTTCGCTCGACGTCGTAAATGGGGTGTAATAAGGTCTTCAGCCAGTTGTTTCATGAAATTCAGTCTGGGCACCTTTCTCTGAGATTGGTTCATGCTGCTGATGATGTACGCATTTGCTGCAGAAACATCCAGCATTCTATAGAAGACCGCCATTGGCCAGCGCTGTGTGCGTCGAGAAGTTGAGTAAATGGCACATTTCTGATTTAATGTATCGACGCCACCTTTGGTGCTATTATAAAAAATAATCATTTCTGGCTTTTGCTTTTGTGGATCGATGGTTGGTGAGTTATGCATGCTGGAAAGAACAGGCTCGGATTTGTTTTGCTTTGGTACAAAAGATATCAATGTTGCATAGGACGTGATTCATTTAACTCTTCAACATCAATTTCAGAGTCTGATTGACACTCACCATCAATGACGTGGTCTAATGGTACATTTTTTACATCACGGCAGTCTTTATTTGGTAATTCCGGCACGTCCCTTTCATCCTCGGAATCTAATTCACACTCTTCTAACCATCTAATGATATTTTGATCACGTTCAGACATGATAAACCAAAAAAACAACACGAAAAAAGCTTTTGCTGTCGAACGGATGGGCCGGCTTGAACCGGGGTGGTACCACGACCTCACAGAAAACCAGCGTGAAGTAGAGGTTCACCTCTGCGTTTCGCTTGGTGAGTGCAGGTGGCCGGAGGCCCTTTTTACTGGAAATGAGACATTCCATCTTAGTCCTCACGGGTGACAACGCATCTACATTTTCAATTGTAATAGAGGATAGATGTAGATGTCTATGGGCCGCAGCAACCACTTACCATCAGGTGGACTGTGTGCTCGTTTGTCACCCATATCCTATAAAAAAAAGCACTAAAAGTAACGTAACAACCTGACGTCGGTCACCATGACCGCATGCGAAATATATTTACCTGTATTTTTTTATTGCGCGCACGTATTGCTTGGTCGAGCGCAGAGCGAAAACTGGAGAGGGCGGGGAAAAAGTACATAGAGTCACAGGCGCGTGGCCCGTGTAATAACGGAAATATTTGAAAAAATATATCGCCTGGAGTCACTGTGACCGACGCTAGGTGGTTAAGTGTTAAGCTACACATTGTTTTAATTTTATCATAGCATGTTATTTTTGTTAGACTTATTGTTACTTTATTTAATTTTAATCATATTTGTTCCTGTATGTAAACATGTGTAATTGGAAATGAAATAAATATTTATTATTATTATTATTATTATAAATAAAATAAAATATAAAACAAAATAAACAAGATGCCCATCATGAGAGAATACCCAAAACATACTTATGTGGTCTCACCAAGCACATCAAGAACTAATGTTCAGCTGCCTTCTATGGTATAAATAACATTTAAGGACTAAATAACATTTCCAATATACTTCATACATAATTAATAATCTATTCAGGTAATTTTTATGAAAATATTACTAACAGAAAAGATTCTAGGTACGTTGGTCTATTCCATTATTTTTATTCCATTACTAAACTGAAACAAAATTCATTGTTCGCAAAAATTGATGTCCATTTTATCCCACGTAGCGCTTCCCTTTTATTTCTCCCGGTGATCACAAATGCGGAAAATACATTAATTTTAACAAGCTCCTCAAATCAGAACAACCTAATAAATCTGCTCAATTTCTTTTGCCGAGAAAACTACTTGTATTTTTGACATATTTCGCCTCAAATGCGATTAGTGTTCAATATTTTTATAACACGAAAATAATGAAATTGGCCCCAAATAAAAGCGTCGTATGGAAACTTTACACACGGCGAACAGATAATAAATTGCGAAATGTACAAATAAATTCCACTGGTTACTGTGTTATCTCGTGTATTAAAATGTGTAAATCTTGAAAAATAAACGAGTATTTTTATGAATGTATAAAAAAGGCATTTTATATAACTTGGACATGTTGCGAAGTGAGTGTAGATGGAATAAAACTATTTTACGGATTTTATCGCGTTTCATTTTATGAGGTGTGTGGTATTCGTGTAAATATAAGAAATCATTAAGGGAGTGTAGACTTAATTGGACTTGAAAATGTTTCTCACAAAAACATTTTTAATCCAATTTTAAAAAAAAATTACTTACGCCGCACGTTATGAGGGGTAAGAGTCGTTGCAATTTTAAAGTACAACGGAGGTGCAGTTTTTAACTAGACAATGTCAACCTAAATTTTGTTTTACATCTATTGAATTACATGGATATTGTTTTTGATTTAGCTTTATCAAACGGTAAACTTGGCAAATCAAACCTTACTTATCCAAACTTAGTCTAGACTTTTCTGTACTAAGAAGTAAATATCTTACGTGGCAGAGCCATACTGCAGCTATATTAGTAGCATAGTCGTAGCATCTCCACGCTCTCACACAATACCAGCATACAATGGCAGCTTGATACTGCTGTGTTTCGTATGTTGAGTGTAGAGAACCGGAGATCCATTTTACTGGAAAAGTAGCATTCCATTTTAGTCCTCACGCGTGACGACGCATCTGCATTTTGATACATTATTGAGGATAAATGTAGATATCTATAAATCCCAACAAACCACTTACCATCAGGTGGACTGTGTGCTCGTTTGTCACCCTACCAAGAAAATATCACGACCGAGTTCTTCAAGTAATTAAAAATGTTTCTGGAATATTATGATCAATCTAGGTAGTCAACAAATTTATGGAAGTTATTTCATCATTATTAGATATTTGTTAATAGGTTAATATAGAGAGATTTTATCTGAATTCTAAATGAGGATATCGGCAGCAAAACCAGAGTAACCCACATAGTCCAACTGAACCGATGTGGAAGAAAGCGTTCTTGAGTTACAACCTCTACCGGTAAGCGAAGTGCACCCGAACTGCAGGCCTATTCACTAACTTCATAGACATCAAAATTTTCATCACTTTGTAGTACATTGAAAAGAAAGTATCATATAGGCCTACTAGTAGGTCATTTAAGAAGTCGATAAATGGTGCAGATATAAAATACGTGTTAGAGCTACACTGCAGCTAAATTATGATTGTAGCAGGCATGAAGCGGCTTGACCGGGGAAGAACCACTCTCTCATAGAATATAAAATTGCTGCTGTGTTTCGTATGGCGAGTGTAGAGAACCGAAATCCGATGCAACGCATCTTCATTTTGATTGATAACTGAGAATAGATGTATATTTAAATCACATCATTTACTTGCCGTCAAGTGGACTGTGAGCTTGTTTGATACCTTTTTGTGACGGTTTGTTTTATATTTGTATAGAATCAACAAATTGTCATATGAAGGCTCTCTCATGATGTCTTATATGAAGAATTCCACTTTAAAGCTAAATATTTTGCAAACAGACCCCTGAATTGAAAATATGTTTTTCCACATCCCCAGTATTTTTCTAAGAACTATCTAACGATACCCGCATAATATAATAGACTGGTAAAAAAAAATCATCCTCCATTTATTATTGTATGGGAAGTAGCCAAAATGAAATGTGTTTTAGGATTTTATTACACAGTTTTCTAGGCGTGATTAATATCTATAACTGTGCCAAATTACACATTTGTAGCACTTAGGGTATCTGACCGACATGGCGAAAGAATAAGGGTTCCTTGTTGTGTAACTACAGAACCCTAAAAATAAGAAATACACAGAGATAATATTGTCTTATTGTGTCAAATAAACTTAAAGTAATATGTTTTTATTTTAATTACAGCTTATAACATTGTGTTAATAGTTTATATTGTTTTTCTAAAAGATACCAAAATAGCGTAATACCCATTTAATTTAATTTCTGACACAAAATGCTCACGTACAAGTTACGTGAACATCGCGTTATTAGGTACTTAAAAATACACATGAAAGTTAAGTACTAATTAAGAAATTCCTAACGCAATACCTTCATAGTTTTTGTAACAGTTTACATCGATAAGTCATACAATACCTATTACAATACTTTTTTTGTCTTAAGAGTCCATCTGGATAGGTACCGCTTTCTTATCTATTTTTGCCGCCAAATGCAATGCTTGCATTGGCTTTATATTTTTATAATTGGGTAGTATTCGCGTAAATAAAAATAAATATTATTCAGTATGTTTTATATCATCATCATCATCATCATCATTACAGCCTTTCATAAGTCCACTGCTGAACATAGGCCTCCCCAAGGAATGCCACAAAGCACGGTCCTGAGCCACCTGCATCCATCGACTTCCTGCACGCCTTACCAGGTCGTCACTCCATCTCGTGGGGGGTCGTCCTACACTTCGCCTACCGGTACGAGGCTGCCACTCGAGAACCTTTCTTACCCATGTTTATATGGGTGTCGTTCATGACTTAGAAGGATATGAAACAGGACTTGGTAAGTCCTGTTTCAATCATAACCTTCGGGTTAAGTAAGGGTTAATAATTTTCCGTTCATCAGATGTCACTAGTTGGAACTGAGGCGAAGTTTTTTATTACACAGTCTTATATAATTAAGAAATTGCATTTAAGGTAAAATTTTATCGGTTTCTAGAATATCATATAGATACACTAAACAATGCCTCCGTGGTTTGTCCCTTAATATTTTTACACTATTAAAGCTTATGTATTTTTTATTTACTTTTAGGAATATAATATGTAGTTTGGTTTATTCATTTTATGTCTAACTAGCTGACCCGGCAAACGTTGTTTTGCCACATACATTATTTCTAGAAAATATTTTATAGATTTAAAAATCGCGATTATAAAACAGAGGTTGATCGTAGAAAGGTGAAAATTTGAAGTCTTATGTATTTTTCAATGCTAAATCAAAATAAAATAAAAATAAAAAATTGTCAAAAAATAAAAAATATTTCACCCTTATCATTTAGGGGTTTTAAAAATAAATGTTGGCCGGTTCTCAGACCTACCCGATACGCACACAGAATTCCATATGAATCGGTTCAGCCGTTTCGAAAGAGGTTGGTAACAAACACCGCGACACGAGAATTTTATATACATATTAGACTAACTGTTCCCCGCGACTTCGCCCGGGTGGAGTTATTTTTCGCGGAACCCTAAAATAAAAGCAACCACATTTACTCCTTATAACACCAGCTATCTGCCAATGTGTATAAATATTGACAAATATTGACATTAATATTTATACGACACTAACGTCACTCCACTAAAACTTAAACTTTAAGGTATGGTATTAAAGTTCAAATTGATTTTTAAGAATTTTTACGAATCGTTTGTATGGGAATAAAGAAAAGTGTTGTTTTTAGACTTTTTCGGGCAATTTTTGAAATTTTTCTCTCCGTAAGAACCATCTTCGTCCTTCAAGGAATATTTTAAAAAAAGAATTAGCGAAATTGGTTCAGCTGCTTTACAGATTTGCGAACACATTCACAGTTTCATTTTTATATTATAGATTAATTTAAAATATAACTAATAAAAAATAAAGAAAAATGATCCCCTACATTTTTCTAACAAATTAACTTCCCCGCCATGTAATTTCTCAAATATTTAACATCATTCTGTTTTCCTAAGTTAAGTGCAGTGGCGGTGTTAGAATATCCACTACCCCATAACATCCCGTGGGCACAGAGTAAAGAAGACCTGAGGGGAAGCTTTCTAACAACGTCAAAATACTATACCTATTCTGATAGGGTTATCACCTGATGCAAGTAAACATTTTAAGGAAAAAATAAAAATAAACATTACACATACATATCTATATTTCTATCAATATCATTTTCGTAAGACAACGTATTCATGAGTACAAAAAATCAGATGGTATTAGTATTGATTGTGATGATGGTAGTGGGCAGTGGCGGTGTTGGTGGTGATACACCACCACCACCAATGTTACTACCAGGATGATGGTGGCGGTAGTAAGGGTTGTGGTGACACCATTACCAGCACGTACAGCACCACCATCCACCGCTACCAACACCGCACGATCAGTACCACCGTCCACCATCATCATCACCAGCACTACTACCACTAACACTAGCTGCACCACTGTCTGGCTATTGTATTATTTTCTCTCGAATTTTTCATACATACTGTACAACATAGGCATTTAGCTTATATGAACACTAATTATCTAATATAAATATATACTTATAAATCTATAATGTCTTATTTTATAGCGCACAATCTCTAAACTTAACTCTAATTGTAAAAAATTAATAGATATATTGATCTATCAAATCACAAAACATTATTTGTCTATTTATTTCAATGCGAGTGACCAACAGCCCTTTCATTCGCACTCTAACTGAGCCGGCGCAAGCCGGTTTGTACCCTGACGGAGCGTCGGTGAACCTGTCGGTGAGAGCTTACGCACACATCGCTACGCTATGTGTGCGTGTACCCGAAGCGAGACTTTTGTATGTAGCTTCCCCTCTGGTCGGTTTCTTTACTCATGTGCCGTGGGTCTCGCAAGAGGCGACAGAGGGAAACAAATCACGAGATGAGCAGCAGCGTCTTCTTAATAACGACTAAAAAATAAAAAACCAGCTGTTACCATACCGCTTACCAAGCGTGGAAAGTATGGCAATTACCCCTTATGAGACAATTTATGGGGGAGACCTTTATTCAGCAGTGGACTTTAATACGCTGTAACGGTAACGGTAAGTAACGGTGTTCCTAATAGGCAACAGCTTGTTGCCAAAAAATGTCGTGGTCATTAGCTCGTTTTTGTATCTGTCTTGAAATGCAGTAAAACTAGTATGTATTTAAACTTTATCCACAGAATAAATAATAATAATACTTGGTACTTTAGCATATATTTGTATTCCGCCTATTAATCTAAACAAAAATTAAAATTTACGGTAGGCTTTAATAAATGGTAATAGCAGGTGCTAATCCCCTTTTCCCAATGTTACACGAAATCTGTCTGAGCTTAACACATCACTCGGCTTATGTGTTGAGCTGAAAGCCGTTTTAATGAAAGTAGCAATAAAATATTCAATGGTTTTATGTTTTAAGCTAGCACAAGTCATGTGACCAGTAACGCCACGCTGTTATACCTAATTGAGCGCGGGTTGACATAATTCATTTGTCCTCATTGTATTTATGTGAACATCAAAAATTGGAGGACATTTTTTAATATTTATTATAGAATAGAGAATGGAACCTATATCCTTTGAAAGTTACTGTGTGAAAAAGTACCAAAATAATAAAATCATGTGTATATCTAGCCATTAAGATAGGTAGAGAAAGTAAACATAGACGTATATTTTTTTTCCATGCAAAACGTTTAACCAATTAAATGAAATTACTTTTAATATGTTATGAATAGACTGTATGAACTAAGATCCCTTTCCTTGAATGAAATAAGTTATTTAAACCAAAACAAAAAAGTTGTAGTAGTACAACCCAGTTGAGAGTTGATTTACCGTCCAGATTTACTCACAAATATTTTCTCTAACATAAGTACAATATTTTAGTAGGTATCTAAAATTATAAACTCCTTTGTCAAAATGTTCATCTCTGCATAGAATCAAATTCAGCTTGTTCGCGTACTAAAGAATTTCAGACAAATTGCATGACAATGCGCTACCATTCATATATCCATTAATGACTATCAAAAGTTTAGCATAGGTTTCCCTCATAAATTGCCCCAGAGCGGAGATATTTGGCATAATTTCCACTCTTGGCGGGCAATTCGTTTTTATTTGTTACCGGGAAGATGCCGCTGTTGGCATCTGGTTAGAATAACCGTTTGCCGCCATTTAGTACACCCCGTGCTACTACATCTCAGAAATTAATAAACTAACAATTCGCTCTGGTTGACACGGATCGGATTCACCAGCATAATTTTGATTTTTTTAAGACTTGATCAAAAAACAAATTTCTCTACTACAATGTAATTTCTCTACTTTTCAAATTTCATATTTCAATGTCAAATTTTTGACAAGTTTGAGTGGACTAAAGAATATTACATGCTTATATTAAAGACGTCTAACTGATTGCATTATTTTTTTCTTCAAATGTATAAGGTACCACTTGGAGCAATTAAATAAAAATAATCATTACTATTGGTTTACAATTTACGAAGATATCACCAAGAATCCAAAAGAAGTGTACTGTACAATTAAAAATCTTCTCCATTTTGAACTGGGCTGAAAACTATTTTATTCAGATTTCACTGTGTTAAATTCGCACCAATGTCACATCCCATTGGGAATATAAAATATAAATAAATGAAAAATCTGTAAAACAGTTTACCTATATCAATACCTCTGCTATTCTCTTCAATTTTTTTTTTATAAAAATTAACTAACAGTCGAGCTTACAGCCCACTTACCAATTGGTTAGTGCAGTCCTCGGGCACTTGCAGCCAACTTCAAACACAGTAGGCTGCAGATGCATTGTCAGCTGTGAGAACTAAGATGGCCTGTAATTGTACTGGCATCCTATACAGACAACTCTCAATGCAGGCATTGCCGTGTTCTAGAAAATAAGACGAGAAAAGAAAAGAATTCCAAGCAGCAGTTAATTGTTATCATAGTTTCGTCAAGAAACGAAATCAATTTAGCGAATATCGTAATATAAATAAACGGACTCATTCGCGTTTGACTAGGTACACATTAAATTAATTTACCCAAAATAGCTTTCAACTTGTTGTCATCAAACCCTTTCGGAACTAATTTACAAATTGATGAGAGGGATCGCCCCTCAGGAATTCTGGAAGAGTAAATTTCTACTCGTAATCTTAATATCTTCCATATGTAATTTTATTCAACGGAAAAATTTCAAAGTCAACGTTTCGCTTGTACAATAACAATCGTCTCAAGGTTATATACATTACTTTTTTTAGATACGATAATACAACATTACAATTAAGTATACTATTATTAGACTCTTGAATTAAAAAAAAAAACACTAAGCTTAGTAGCCAGCTACACTCATCACATGGCCCATTAAAAAAACGTAAAAAATAATATTAAATAAAAAAATACAAATCTGATAAAACACGTCAATTAAATTCCGCTTTTACACTATCAACATACCAAAGAGTTAAGCGGTTTTTATACAATATTCAATAGCCAAAGCATCCGGAATAAGACGACGCCGTGTTCCTAATAGATAACGCGCGATGTAATGTTAGGGAGTCATTATTTTTATTCATTCTTTCATGTAAAATACAGCAGATTCTTTAGAGACTTTAGTCGGTCAAGAATAAGGAAAGTTGTATTATATTATATGTATCAAAACTTCTTAGACCAAATCAGCTATTAAATGTCCTCTGCTGGACATAGCTCTTCTCCTTTGCCGGAAGAATCCTTCACTACATTTTGTTCCGTGGTTGTAATAAGAATAGGTAACTTCGGGTTATAGCGGAAAAATCTATCCTCTTGACATGAAATTACCGTCTGTAGTAAAATAAAAGTAACTCAATAAAGTTGCTAGGTAGTAGGAACCCTTTCCCCCCACCACAACTTCCACCAATTTCTGATTTATTTCTGCCGCTAAACAGCTTTGATTGCTCTGCTGTTTTTCGGTCTGTAAAGTAAAGAGAGCCAGCATATTTACAGGCTGTGAAGTATTCCATCTAAGTCGTCGAAGGTGTTTTTAAGGTTTTTTTGTTTAAATTTGGCTGGAGGAATCTATAAACAACTTACCATGGTGGGCTGAATATTCGCTTGTCATTTCAGTTTTATAAAAAAAAGTATTTTAAAATGATGTGGTGATGGATGCTTAGTGTTTTTTTTTTAATTCAAGAGACTATTAATAGTATACTTCATTGTAATGTTGAATTATCGTATCTGAAAAAGTAATGTATATAACCTTGAGACGATTGTTATTTTACATGCGAAAGGTTGACGTTGATATGTTTCCGTTGAATAAAATTACATATTATGGAAGATATTATAACGAGTGGAAATTTACACTTCAAGAATTCCCGAAGGGAGATCCCTCTCATCGATTTGTTAAATGGTTTCGAAAGGGTTTGATGTCAACAAGTTGAAAGCTATTTTGGGTAAATTAATTTAATGTGTACCTAGTCAAACGTGAATGAGTCCTTTTATTTATATCACAAAATTCGCTGAATTGATTTTGTTTCTTGACGAAAGTATGATAAAAATTAACTGGCTGGTCGGAATTTCGACATGTGGCGTATCCCAAATTGCTGAAAAAGTATACTTAGCTCTTGCTCAATCAATTCTGAATTATTGTATTACTGTGTGGGGAGGTACATCCAAATCGATTTTAAAGCCCCTTGAAATAGCACAAAGAGCAATTCTTAAAGTATGCACATTTAAACCTTTACTTTCACCTACATTTCAGTTATACCAATCTTTTGGTTTACTCACTTTTCGTCAGCTATTTATTCTGAATACAGTATTGAAACAACATTCGTGGTTATCTTATTATAAAGACTTCTTGTTATCTAAACGAAGAAAAGATAAAGTTTGCAAAATTAGACTATTTCTAGTCATTCTTTTGTTAATAAGTATTTTTATCACCTTGGACCATTTCTTTATAACAAAATCAGTAAAAAGACTGAATTATATTCCTTAAATAAAAATAAATGCAAAATTAAATGATTTGAATTTCTTCATCAGTTAAACTATGAAGAAACTGAAGCAATACTTACTAAAAGTTAATATTACTTACACACCCTCTTACACACACTTATCACACTCATGCATTCAACATATTATGCACAAAGAGATACACTTTTATACACACTTTAACATTTTTCTTATTATTAAAAAAAATTTTGTTAAGATTAATTTTCACATTTTATTTTTTGTATACCTTCTATTTAAATTATACTTATGTTAGTTTGTAAATATGTAATAAGGAAGAGCACTGTGATCTGAAATACAGATATATATTTATCTAGTTCAGACACAGATGTTCCATCATTCTTTGTAAACTAAATATAGACCATAGAATAGTTATTTATAAATGTGATAGTTATCTAAGTGGTGAAAATTAACTATTATTATTATTATTTATTATTTTCTTTTATCTTCTTATTTTCTGAAACACAGCAATTCTGCAGGCTTGATAGTTGTCTGTATAGAATGCCAGTACAACTACAGGCCATCTTAGTTCTCACAGTTGACAATACATCTGCAGCCTTCCGAGTTTAAAGTTGGCAGGAGGAATCTATGCACAACTTACCATGGTGGGCTGAAAATTCGCTTGTCATTTCAGTTTTATAAAAAAAAATAACAACAAAATTATCTTGCTTGAGAATTCTTTACAAAGTAACTTCTTTTATTACGTTCACTAATTTAAACACCAGAAACAGAAAAAAAAACTTTTTTATTCAATATAGATTATAAATTATACCTATTGAAAGTCAGTCTTTTGTATAATTACCACTGGATCGAAAAAAACCTCTGTCCTGGGAACAACCAGCAAGAAACACGGCGGTTTGAATCGTTGGTGATAACTTGACTTACTGGCATTGAAACAGAAACAGAAACTTTTTTATTCAATATAGATTATAAAAAAGACTTATACAAGAAGACTTACAAAAGAGTGACTTGCAGTCACTCTTTTGTTTAATTACCGCTGGTTCGAAAAAAAACCTCTGTTCTGGGAAGAACCAGCAAGAAACCCAGCGGGACATTTTTTTTTAAATAACAGCTTACAAGCATGTATGTTACACAAATTAACAACACAACAAATTACAAATAGCTTGGTAGCGATCACCTCATTTCCAGGGGTTTTTATCATCCATAAATTCTTTAATATTATAATAACCCTTTTTATACAAACTTAGTTTGATAAAGTTTTTGAACTTTGAGCAGGTCAAATTTTGTACATTTTCTGGAATTTTGTTGTTAAAGCGTATACATCGCCCCAAGAATGAATTACTGACTCTATGGAGTAGAGTAACTGGTACTACTAGGTTGTGTCTGTTCCTAGTATTTACAGAATGAATATCACTTATTTTTGTAAAACTAATTTTATTTTTGTGTACGTAAATTACATTTTCATAAATATATTGAGAGGCCAAAGTTAATATATTAATTTCCTTAAATTTATGTCGCAGCCACTCTTTAGGCATTAAATCATAAATTACTCTTATGGCCCTCTTCTGTAAAACAAATATAATTTCAGTGTCAGCTGCGTGTCGCCATAGCAAAATACCATACGACATTATGTTAGGGAAATAACTAAAGTAAAATAGTCTAGCTGTTTGAACACTAGTTAGACTTCTAATCTTTTTTACGGCATATGCTGCAGAACTAAGTCTGCTTGCTAGTTTTGATATATGGGGGCTCCATTGAAGCTTCGTGTCTAGTGTGATTCCAAGAAAAATGGTGGTATCTACAAGACTCAGTTTCTCCCCATTTAAAAATACATTAGTATTTAATTGTTTGACATTTGGAGTCATAAATTTCATACATTTCGTTTTAGTGCCATTTAAATGCAAATTATTAACATTGAACCAATTAACTAATTTAGATATAGCATTATTTACTTCGTCATATTTTAGCAATTGTCGACTTAATTTGAAAATTAAAGAAGTGTCATCAGCAAATAATACTATATCATGGTTATCTCCTACTATGTAAGGTAAGTTATTAATGTATACAAGAAACAGAAAGGGGCCGAGAATTGAGCCTTGAGGCACACCCATCTGTACCATCGAGCCGGAAGAACTCATACTGTTAATGACAACTTTTTGCGTTCTCTTACTTAAGTATGAAACAATTAATTTAAGAGCATCACTTCTTACACCGTAGCGTTGAAGTTTCCTGATTAACCATTTGCTAAGGTTCAACTCACAGGTTCAACAACACTAAACCGTATATCACACAATAGGAATGTTATAAATATACACATGAGTACGGACCACAAAATCAAAGATAGTCACTTATATTTTCCTATATCCTTAACCTATATGGACGAAACACAAATTGCAGCAAGGATATAAATATATCTTGTAAAAGTAAAATTAAATTATCTTCCGTTTCTCACCTGAAAATTATATTCGGTATTAAGTGCTACTCGATAAATTGTGTTCGGAGAAGATAACTAAATTATTTTTATAGTTTAAGAGAGCCTTAGATAGAGTACAAGGATTAAGATAGTATAACATGAGGTTAACTTTCGCGCTATATATTTTCTTCACCATTCGGTCTTCACTCATTCGCTCAACGTGCCCAAACCATCGAAGCACGCCCTTATCAATTTTTGTGATAAGGCCATCTTTCAAACCTGCCATATTGCGAATCTCTTCGTTGTTTCGCTTTCGGTCGGCCATGGTAACGCCGCACATTTTACGAAGAGATCGCATCTCCACTGCATTCAACTTGCTTTTATGCTTCTTCTGGCATACCCAGGTTTCGCTGCCATATAAAAAAGTCGGTACCAACACTGCGTTATGTATTGCAAGGCGTGCGCTCTTCACTACGCCTTGCCTTTTGACTAACGCAGTCAGGGCACCATTGACTTTGTTCCCGGCAGCGACACGCCTGTCAACATCTAAATCACATCTTCCATCCCGACTAAAAGCACTCCCCAAGTATACAATTTCATTTACATGTTCTAGACATTCCTGATTTACCCATATTTTACACTTCGTTCTCTCTTCGTCCCTTTCAAATACCAGAACCTTAGTTTTATTAGCATTCAAACGGAGACCTTTAATTTCACATTCCTCTTTCATGCACGTGACTAATGCCTGCAGTTCTGCCTCTGATGGTATAATAAGCAATCGGATGAGAAAAGTACAAGAGTACTCGGATACCTAGACGTGCATGTATGAAGAAGATAATGAATCTGAAAGAAGCGAAAGAGGTATGTAAGGATCGTGACACTTGGCGATCTGTTCTCTCTGGCTACCCCGTCAGGGATTGTGCGTGAAGATAACATGAGGTTAAAAGAATAGCCGTTATGAGACTACTTTAAACTCCTTCACTGACTCCGTGGCATAAAGATGTCACAGAGGATTTGCTCATAGGAAACTCGTCATAAGAAAGATCGTGCTATGTAGAAATACATAGTATCTAACCAACTAATTATTATTATTTTGAAGTTGTTTCATGGCCTGCTTCGCTATATTATCGAAAACAGTTTACTTAGATTTAGCATTAGAAATAAGAATTTCGAAAGTAAGGATTCCTATTTTTTTCAACTAACTTCAAAATAGGAGGAGGTTGTCTATCAGTTGCGTATATTTTATGTATCACCGATTTCTCAGAAACAAAAAGACCCGGTGAATATTTCCAAGTTTTATTATACTCACAATATGATATTTTATGTTTAATTTTTATTTACTCAGATTAACAAATGATAAACTAAATGACCATGAATGGTTGAAAGATATACGATGATTTTTTTTTTACAAAACAAAAGCCAACTGCTGAACGCACACATATCACGTTGGTTGAAAATGCATACATGTGCGTGTTTCTTACAAAAAATTGGGCAGGGTTTGACATAACTTAAAATGTACGTTGTGTACTGCCTATATTTGAGTTTATTCAATACATTTTAAATCGTTTGTAAGTCATAGATTATAATAAAACAAATAAGTATTATCTGCACAAACTGAATTGCAATATACCTCTGTTTATTAGAGTTGTGGTACAATTGGCTAAACAATATTCCACCAGTTGTTGCTGATACGGGACTTAGTCGGATCCTCGTTTTTGGAGCTTAGTAAAAGCAAATCCGATTGCTTCAGTTAAATTATCTCAACAATATTACACATTATTCAGTACTAGTTCGAAGTGAGTATTGGTTTATCAAAGATTTTGGTGATGTAATATATACTCTCTTGTATTTAATCAGCAATCAGTTCAACAAGTGTTCTCCTTTTCAAGTTGGTTTAAGAAATGCGTTGTATGCATGCTAGGGTCAGCTGGGTACATACAAGTAGTTCTTTTTTATTTTTTCATACGTTACACTTACACTAGAATTTTCTCATGTATCAAGGTTCCAGTTTAATACACACACACACACACACACACACACACACACACACACACACACACACACACACACACATACACACACACATACAAACACTTACGCCTGTCACCCAGAGGGGGAGGCAGAGTCTACGGACTTCCATTTGACACAATGTATTAATGTCTGAAAGGTATAGAGAAAAAGTATAACTACATGCTGTGAAGCACTTGATCTTAGGCCTCAGTGGTGACACCACGACTGTAGTCACCTTTGTTTGAAATTGGCTGCAGTTGTCCATGTACTGCAGTAGTTACTAATTGCCCAAGTGCGTCCTAGCTGTGTTTCATCATACGTAAATTCCCACGCTTGTCACCCAAAAGGTAGGCAGAAACTACGGAATTCCATTACGTACGAACTTCATTCACCTCTCCCACTTCTTTCACTCCCATATTATGTTTACGCATACATGCACCTTGGTTAATGGTTCTCTTAATTTGACTAATCTTCAATATCTAGTCAATTTGCAAGATAAAAAGGAAAGCTTCGTCCCTTATCCGTTCCGTCGTTCACTTCTGCAATATAATTTTTTACTAAAGTATTTTTCTTCTTCTAAGTGTGTACAAGCTTGGTTGTTAATGTGCCTGTTATAATATCGATAAAAACCTGCGTAAAAGAATATATAGTTGACGTAAAACACTGACAGTGAAATCAAATTGCAACAAATCGCAAATCCTCGCATAAGGTCAAGGATCCTTATAAAGGATGATTGGCAAGTCAAGGCAGTCCTCACGGGTGACTACGCATCTGCATTTTGATTTGTATTCGAAGATAGATGTAGATGTCTATGGGCCATATCAACCACTTACAATGAGGTGGACTGTGTGCTCGTTTGTCACTCTTATACTATAAAAATATTTTACAAGATTCTAGATACCTAACCTACCGCTTACAATTTTACAAAGGGCATGTTTGGCCTCACATGGAATACAGTTCTCATCTCTACCGTATCCAGCGAAGATCGGCTCGAATTGTCAACAATCGGGTTTTTTCTGATCGGCTGTTAATTTTAGCGATTAACTACATCTGCGAAGAGATGTTGCATCACTTTGCATTTTCTTTGCCTTGCATTTACCACGGACAGTTCTCACAGGAATTGTTCGGATTAATCATAGCCGGCAAATTTCACCATCTCGTAATGAAATGAAACTCACGATACCATTCAAACCACCTGGATGCTTGCGGTCCACCACTTTGCGATATTCTAGGAGTTTTGTTCCTCGCACGTCTTTTTGTGGGATCGACTTTCGGTTATTTCTCGAACCAATATGAATTAGGGACCTTTAAGAAACTCCTTTTTAAAGGTCAAGAACGCACCTGCTATTCCACTGGTGTCGCAGTTGCTCATGGGCGACGGTAGATACTTACCATCAGGTGAGCCGCATTTCTTTTGCTCCCACTTTTATAAAAGAAATATAATAAATGGATCAGGTTTTATGAGTTCTATGTCACTGTGAAAGTTAATCGATAGCTTAAGTAGCCTATACTTACCATAATGTGGCAAAAATACTAGAAAACACCCAATTGATATTCTATTGAGCCGAAAACCAACTCCCTAAAGGGATCCAAATTATTGTAACCCTTTAAAGCGATTTCCTATTAGAACTCTATTACAATGAAGGAATGTGATCGATTACAGTTTCCCCTTTTCTGTACTGATAAATTAACATTAATTATTAGATTGCTTGTACTTTCACTCTTGGAGCATGTAATGTGCAATAGTAATTACTAAACATGGGTAGTTTAAAAATATTATTCTATAGGTGACAGTCCTAAGCCTGTAAAGTATAAAGGATAATCAAATCAGGCAAAACCTACTTGCAAAATTATTATTTTTAACTCAACTGCGTTCTTTTTTACATGATACTATACTAGTGACCACTGAACTACCGCGATTCCTATTATTTTTATTACTATTATGGGTATAGAGGAATCGCGTATATAATATCGTATAAACTAAATTGAGAAGAACAGATAAATTTACTTCGCTTTAATGTGATTAAAATTTATTAAACCGTTTGCGTTAGCGTTTAGTCTAGTTTTTACGTGGTAGAGCCATGCTGCAGCTATATTACTGGTATAGTTGTAGCACGAATGGATCGGCTCGACCTTAAAAGGACCGCGCTATCACAGAATACCAGCGTAAAATAGCAACTTAACGCTGCTGTGTTTCGTATGGTGAGTGCAGAGTGAATTTAATGAACCGGAGACCCTTTTTACTAAAAACAAGGCATTCTATCTTAATCCTCACGGGTGACAACGCATCTGCATTTTAATTCGTCATCGAGGATAGATGTAGATGCCTATGGGCCACAGCAAACATTTACCATCAGGTGAACTGTGTGCTCGTTTGTCACCCTTATCCTATAAAACAAGTTAATGTCCTTGATTACGATGCTGTCGGTGAAATCGGACGGCCTTTCCAAATGATTTCACATCTATTAAGCTGGCTCCATTCTGTTTGTGTAGGGGCAGCGTAATAAAATTTATAACACCATTTCGCCTCTTAGGTACATTAAGAGACGACTACGTGTAATTTCAAAAACCTCCGATAGATAGCAGTATCTTGTATATTTTTGAATTCAGCAGAATCAGCGTAGTGCTTTGTGTCTCTGTCTACGGGAGTGAGTAAAAGTTAATAACCGAGTTGGTCAATAATTTTTAAACAATTCTAATACATCGGATCCGTAGGCTGACGTGATAATAGAGCAGATGGGTTACAAAAGTCTGGTGAACATAAGACGCGTTAATGATGTAGACTGTAATAATGATGACCATCACATAATATCTTATTCGCTAGCACGTTCACTGTCCCATGGATGTCATAAGAGGTAACCGAGGGAAAGAAACCAGAGATGGGCAGAAGGGCCTTCTTAATAACAACTAAACCATGAAAACTACGCCAGATAACCCGCATACAAAGCTTGGCAACTATGGCAAATACCTTCCCCATATTGTCACAGTCGCGACGTTTGGCAGGCGTTTATAGTTTGTAACTTTGAAGTACCGGTGGTAAAACTTAGGTTGTGTAAATTAAATCTTTTTTAAGTCTTACAGTGTAGAAAATTATGAAACGGTGACAATAGACAACATGCGTCATATTATGGAAAGGTTTCTGGTTCAAGTCCGGCTCGAAAAACCACATTTGACAAAAGTATTATTTTAAAGAAAACCGGACCAATGAATCTTTACTGTGGTACGTGTAGTCATATTATACATTTTATATTTCCAGATAACTTCCAATAGCTTTTATCACTTAGCGGGCTCGTGTTAGTGTATTTAAATTCTATTATAAGTGGTAGAACCACGCTGCAACAATATTATGGTTGTAGCACGAATGGGTCGGCTCGACCGTGTTAGAACCACACTCTCACAGAATACTTGCAAAAATAGAGCTTAATGCTGCTGTGTTTCGTATGGTGAGTGTAGATATCTGAAAATATACTGTAAATGAGACATTCCATCTTAGTCTTCACGGGTGACAACGCATCTGCATTTTGATTCGTAGCCGAAGATAGATGTAGATTGCTATGGGCCACAGCACTTACCATCAGTAGTGTGTTTGTTTTTCACCCTTATTCAATAAAAAAATCTGGCACTAACATAATATGGTATTGGTTTTACAAGTAAATATTTTTTTTAATTCTAGCCATGAAATAAGAATTACTTTTTTATATATCATCGCTTAGATTATTTTCGTTGTAACCTTTAAGAATCAAATAATATATCTGGACTAGAATGTAACATTATGAGTACGGTTTAATGTTATCCGGCGTTTGTTTTTCTTCCAGACATTGTGTCTAGCTTGATAAATTGCTTTCCACGGCTCGCTGGAAACGTCTACGGGTTTTCCAATTTGGAGGATCCTTTAGCACTGATACTGACATATCCGTTGCTGAAACAACAAGATAATACAAAATTACAAGGGTTCCCGAAGAGAAAGAGTGGAATTTTTTGTTTATATCCATCCTTCACTCGTTGAATATTAGTTTACTTTATATCTATTTCAAAAATATATTTCAGTAAGTAAACATTACACGAAACACTTTTATAAATCTCAATACATATTTTAATTACACTAAAAAAATACGCACTATTTAAAGTCTCTGTTTTTATTTACGTGATAGATCTACTGTATGCACGCTCGCACAGAATAACAACGCGAAATATCCACAAAATACGGTTGTGTTTCTTAAGGCGACTGAAGAGATCTAGAGACCCAATTCACTCGTAACGAGGCATTACATCTTAGTCCTCGGGTGGTGACCATACAAATTGATTGTTATTAGAGGAGAAATGTATGTGTCTATGGGTCACATAACTTACCAGGTAGATTGTGTGCTCGTCTGTCATACTTACTTCTAGAATAAAAAAGGTGAATTATATATAGACATATCTATACACTTAATAAAATCGAAAACAAATTCTTGTCTGTTTGTGCACGCTAACAAGCACAATGGCTGAACCGATTTGAGTATAGTTTTAATAGATGTACTACTACTAAATGACTAATGAAGTGGATTTTTTTTTACAGGGTAGGGTGACAAACGAGCACACAGCCTACCTGACGGTAAGTGGTTGCTGTGGCCCATATGTATACATGTACATTTATCCTGAGGTCTAAGTTGGAATGCCTCTTTTCCAGTTAAAAGGGCCTCTCAGGGTCCTCCTGCACTCACCAACGAAACACAGCAGAGTTAAGCCTGATACTTCTACGCTGGTATTCTGTGAGGCGTGGTCCTTCTCCGGTCGAGCCAACCCATTCGTGCTACAAATATTCTTCCAATATACCTGCAGAATGGCTCTACCACGTGGACGGATAAATGCAGGTTGCTCAGGAACATTCTTTGTTATATTCATTGGTGAGGCTTATATACAGCAGTGGCCTTGTGCAGGGTTGTAATGATTACGATGATGAATGAGGTGCTCTACGTGCGCGCGCAACTTGACACGTGAACAAGTTTTTTAAAAGAAATACTAGCAATTTTTTATAGAATAGGGTGACAAACGAGCACACAGTCCACCTGATGGTGAGTGGTTGCTGTGGCCCATAGACATCCACATCTATCATCGTTTGCGATTCAAAATACAGATGCGTTGTCACCCGAGAGGACTAACATGAAATGCCTCTTTTCCAGTAAAAAGAGTCTCCGGTTCTCTACACTCACTATACGAAACCCAGCAGTGTTAAGCTGCTATTCAACGCTGGTATTCTGTGAGAGCGTGGTCCTACCCCAGTCGAGCCGACCCATTCGTGCTACAACTATACTACTTATATAGCTACAGCATGGCGCTACCACGTAAAAAAAACATTATTTATTTAAAATCATTATTGCACTTAAAGCATGCTGTGGACAGAAATAATCGATGAATTTAGACTTACAATAATACTAAAACTGAATTAAACATGTCTAATACATACTACTACATATATACTGCATACAAACATACACTCATACAGCGTGGCCATGCATGCTGTGGCAACGCGTCGCCACCCCAACAGTCGGTCTGACCCTCCGTTATAGATGTTTCTCATCAAAACATAAATACTTCGCAGTTTTTCTTTCTATGAAAGTTTTAGAAATTTCAGCACCAGCATTTATCATCGCAAAATCCACATCTAGACTAATAACCTTCAATGACGTCGATCCATCTAATCAGAAGGTATTTTCCACTACGTCTGCCTACTCCAACGGTTAAATTTTCACGCCAAATGCGGCTAGCTCATTTTTCGTTAAAAGTGTTTCTTCATTCCTACAATAATAAATTTTATGATGCAAAGACTTTGTGAATGAAATTTTATCGTAAATTATACACTTGCAATGCAATTTATAATTAAACCTTGGAAGCAATGTGGCCGAACGATTTATTACGTGCACGGATCATCGCTTTTTGAAATCAAATCGGCTGATTCGATAAAAAGAGAAAACCAATATTTTTTGATATTGAGGTAAATACTTAAAAACATTAACATATTACATTCAAACGCCTCATTTTCTGTCTTCAGTAATCTCGTATTTTCTACATTTAAACATCTTATAACCGTGTAATGACGGTGTAATGATATCAACTACCCCATATCATCCCTCGGGTGTCGTAAGAGGTCGCAGAACGAAAATGAACCAGAAGATGGGCAACAGCATCTTTCAGATAAAAGCTAAAGAAAAGTAAACAAACGCGGTTGCCAACCCACTTGCCGAGCGTGGAAACTATAGTAAATATCCTCCCTATGAGGCAATATATGGGGGAAGTCTATGTTCAGCAGTTGACTCTTGATAGGCTGTAATGGTAATAATAATGGTAACAGTAAAGTAAAGTCACAGTCTATATACGTCCACTGCTAGGAATAGGCCTCCTCTCATTTCGGAGAGGGTTTTGTGGAAATAAGTTGTCCGCTGCGCTGCCCCCAATGCATGTTGGCGAACTTCGCATGTCTTCGTTTTTTTTTTCCTTATTTCTCAGACATGCAAGTTTCCTCTCGGTCTTTGCTTTCACCGCCGAGCACGGGGTAAATCAGCACTTAAAATTGCGACTAACAATTTTATTGTTGCCGGCGGGGAACGAACCCTGATAATGGTAAACATGTTTTATTTTTAAAGTCCGAAAGCACAAATGTACCTACTTAATAATAGGAAAGTTGAAAAGCGTATTGATTTAAAAATTATAAGTTATTGATCAACGTTGTATATTATGTAGATAATATTTTGCCATCACTGAAGCTAAAAGCATCTGTGATACATTCTTTAAGAGTTTTACAAGTGGCTTTCAATGACGGGGCTTTTAGAGGATTAAATTGTCAAGAAGGTATTTATTTACTTGCGCAATTTCGTTTACGGAAGCAACTTATTTCACTGGCTTGAATTCAGAATAACATAAAGTAGAAATAACCAAAATAATAAATAAGATTTCTTTATTAATGTAGCTTTATTTAGATTTAAGAAAATCCAAGATCAAATATTTATCAATTTTGGTTTAAAATAAGAAAAAATATCTAGTTTTTCGGTTAAAATATAGTCAAAATCTCTCCTTGTATTGCCCTGTCTCTTTGTAAAGTTTTATAATTATCTGTTTAGCCATTCCGAAGATAAGCCTGGACAGACAGAAAATAGACCAAAATTTGAAAATCGTTTATTGAAGTATTAACAGCATGCAAATACCCTCTAAGCTTATTAGAAGCCAATTATTTCAATATTACAAACATACAATTCAATTATATTTCTATGGATCACAAGTGTATAATCAACCCAATTCGTTTCTTGGCGTATTAGCAGGTCTTGGCTTATTAGTATTGGTTGACTAACTGAATGTTCTTATCCAGATTAGTGTATCTAGATCTTCGCGATAGTTAAAAGTACAAATAATTCATTATCACTCATTATAACAAAAGTACTAATTCCACTCGAACAAAGTCGCGGTTATAGCTAAGTTTTTTAGAAAGGTCATATAATTTTTGTATTTTTTTATTTCGCTAGCGATGTCGACAGTTCAAGGAGTAATATATTGTAATAAAAAAAATGTGAATGAAGAAAATTTGTTACTTTTTCCTAAATTGCTTTTTTATTTTTATTACTTCATATCTTAATACATTTTCGAAATACAAGACGCAAATAACTGCTTCAAGCCGTCATGGAAACGATAGAAAATGAATTTAAAATCTTGCTTCTGTAAGTAGCTCAATAACTTTCAATCCCTCTAACGCCCAGAACATACAGGCGGGAAGGTAAGCGCCTAATTTCTAAGACTATTTTCTTTAACTGGCTTTAAATCTTAAAATGAAACAAATATTTCAAAAATTTTCCATAGAACCTACTTTATCGGATACTGGAGTTAAGATTAAAATGAATGAAATTAACGTCCATATGATGATAAGTGGATGATGTGGCCCAAATACACCTTTCTACATCTATCATCAATTAAGAATCAATGCTTTTGTTCAACTCTGGCTCAACTCCTGATATGTTTCACTCTGTCGCCTTTTAGGACAACCACGACATGATATCGGGTAGTGGCTATTTTTACACACTACATGCTATTTCGAACATATTATATTGTAAACCGGAAAAAACTATTTACAAAGACCTTTGTGGAGCATTGAGACTCATATATTCTATTTGTTGATTTGCAGCACGGTTTGGAAGAGATTGATGTAGCCATGTCTGTCGGACTAATAGGCAAAAAGCAACCCTACTAAATTAGGTTATAATTATTGTGATAATTATATTAATGTTATGCCGTGTAGTGGCGGTTAAGAATATCCACTACCCCATATCTTCCCGTGGGTGTCGTAAAAGGCGACAAAGGGACACAGGCAGGAGATGGGCAGCAGCATCTTCCTGGTAACGGCAAAATACAATAAAAAACTGCGGTTGCCAACCCGCTCGCCAAGCGTGGCAACTATGGCAATATACCCCCCATAATGAAAGTTACGAAGAGACGGCCCCCAGTCCCCGGCGGCCCCGCTATTCCTGGCTACGGTGGCGACCATGGTAACGGCGGGGCAGGGGGTGCTAAGAATCTCCGGTGGAGGTTCGGTTGCCACCTACAACGACTTGACCTGGCAACATACAACGCACGGACCCTGAGGACTGACGAGAAGATTGTGGAGCTGGAAGAAGAGATAGACAAGTTACGCTGGCATATTATAGGATTATCCGAAGTCCGAAGAGAGGGGGAGGACACGGTAATCCTCAAATCCGGCAACTTGTTCTATCACCGGGAGGGCGACCATCTGTCCCAAGGAGGTGTCGGATTTATCGTCCACAAGTCTCTCGTTAACAACGTTGTAAAGATTGAGAGTGTGTCGAGGAGGGTTGCGTACCTTATACTCAGAATCACCAAACGGTATTCGCTGAAGGTCATACAGGTTTACGCACCAACCTCGGCACACCCCGATGAGGAGGTGGAGGAAATGTATGAGGATATCTCTAGAGCCATGCATTCCTCCAAAACCCAATATACGGTGTTAATGGGAGACTTCAATGCAAAACTAGGCACAAGAGAGAACGGTGAGCTGAAAGTGGGGAAATTTGGAATAGGGCAACGGAACCCAAGGGGCCAGCAGCTGGCCGACTTCATGGAGAAAGAGGGACTCTTTATGATGAACTCTTTCTTCCAGAAGCGGCCCCACAGGAAGTGGACCTGGTCGAGCCCCGACGGTTCGACAAAAAATGAGATTGACTTCATTATGACGGCCAAACGACAACTGTTCAGTGATGTCTCAGTGATCGCGAGGGTGAAAACCGGCAGCGATCACCGAATTGTTAGAGGCACACTGAACCTAAACGTTAAGTTTGAGAGGTCTCGTCTAATGAAGTCAACGCTCCGTCCCCCTCGTGCTCTAACCCAAAGTCCCGAAATCTTTCAGCTCGAGTTACAAAACCGTTTTCAGTGCCTAGAAGACTGCAATGAAGTGGACGATTTGAATGACAAGCTCGTGGAAACTGTCCATGCGGTCGGAGCTAAGTTCTGCAAGACCCGCCGCAGAAGAACACAAAAAACTCTCCGATCACACTCTTAATCTCATGGCTGTTAGACGGGAGATGAAGCTACATTCTTCAACAGATTTGACAGCATACAGGCAACTGAACAGACAGATCTCCAAATGCATGCGGCGGGACTTACGCAACTTCAATACAGCTCGTATTGAAGAAGCGATCGAGCGGAACCAAGGCTCCAAAGTCTTTGCCAGAGATCTGTCTGCCAGAAAGAGCCAACTGTCAAAGCTGAAGACCGAATGTGGCAGCATCGTTTCCGGGGCACCTGAGATTTTGAGTGAGATTGAGAGGTTCTATGGGCAGCTGTACACGTCATCGTTGGAGCCACACGCAAGTGTGAGTAACGATCCAAGAGCGAGTCTTATCCGACATTATTCCGATGATATCCCGGACGTCAGTCTAAGCGAGATTAGAATGGCTCTCCAGCACCTTAAAAACGGCAAGGCCCCAGGCGAGGATGGAATTACAGCGGAGCTTCTGAAAGCGGGTGGAAGACCGGTACTTGAAGTCCTTCAGAAGCTCTTTAATTCCGTCCTCCATGGTGGCATTTTCACCGGAGGCGTGGAGCAGAAGTGCGGTGGTCTTGTTCTTCAAGAAAGGCGACAACGCTCTCTTGAAGAACTACAGACCGATTTCCCTTCTGAGCCGCGTCTACGTGCTGTTTCGAGAGTCATTACGAATCGTCTCGCGCGCAGACTTGATGACTTCCAGCCTCCCGAACAAGCCGGTTTCCGAAAGGGCTTTAGCACCATAGACCACATACATACCCTACGGCAAATTGTACAGAAGTCCGAGGAGTACAATTTGCCACTATGTCTGGCGTATGTGGACTATGAGAAAGCCTTTGATTCCGTCGAAATTTGGGCGGTGCTGCAGTCCCTTCAGCGGTGCCAAGTTGACTCTCGGTATATCGAAGTGTTGAAGTGCTTGTACAGTAGGGCTACGATGGCTATCCGAGTACAGAACCAGAGTACGAAACCTATCCAATTGCAGAGAGGTGTAAGACAGGGTGACGTCATATCCCCGAAACTCTTCACCACTGCATTGGAAGACGTTTTCAAGCTTCTGGACTGGAAAGGATACGGTATCAACATCAATGGCGAGTACATCACTCACCTTCGATTTGCCGACGATATAGTCCCTTATGGCAGAATCGCTGGAGGACCTAAGCACTATGCTCAATGACCTTAATAATTAATGTCCATGTCACACCTATGCCGGTAGTTGTTGGGAGCACTAATCTCGAAGTTGTTGACGAGTATGTTTACCTGGGACAAATAGTCCGACTAGGTAAGTCCAACTTCGACCGAGAGGTCAATCGACGGATTCAACTCGGCTGGGCAGCGTTCGGGAATCTACGACACATCTTCTCGTCAGACATACCTCAAAACCTTAAAACGAAATTGTACAACCAGTGCGTGTTGCCAGTGATGACTTACGGAACTGAGACGTGGTCCTTCACTGCTGGCCGTATGAGGAAGCTCAAGGTCGCTCAGCGAGCTATTGAGAGGGCTATGCTCGGAGTTTCTCTGCGTGATAAACTCAGAAATGAGGATATCCGCAGTAGAACCAGAGTGACCGACATAGCCCAACGGATTAGTAAGCTGAAGTGGCAATGGGCCGGCCATATAGCTCGAAGAACCGACAACCGATGGGGAAGAAAGGTTCTCGAGTGGCAGCCTCGTACCGGCAAGCGAAGTGTAGGGCGTCCCCCCCACTAGATGGAGTGACGACCTGGTAAGATATGCAGGAAGTCGATGGATGCAGGTGGCTCAGGACCGTGCTTTGTGGCATTCTTTGGGGGAGGCCTATGTTCAGCAGTGGACTTGTGAAGGGCTGTAATGATGAATGATGATGATATTGTGATATAGAATACCTATTAAATTAGGTTGTCTAATTTTTGTGTTTTAATGAATTTGAAAACAATTTGGTCAAGGAATATAAGTCTAATATTGTGTGTAAATATGAAGCTATGATAACAGATACCATTATAATTTGTATTTCAAATACAAAAATAGTACATCCTACGAATAATGTGCTAGTTTGGCAGCCTTATTTAAAAATCCTTGCGGTTTTTAATAAGTTTATTTTATAAATTACATTAATGATAATGATGATTATGAGAATTTTTTATAACAATTAAATCTTTTTCAAAGGAGGGTACGACAATGATTGTTTCTTTTTAATAATTAATATTTTATAGGTCACATAAGAATAATAGAGTAAGCTATAGGTCACATTAGAATAATAGAGTAAGCAATAGAGGAGGACAGGTTTAAATATACTTTTTTTATATTTTTCTAAGCCAGCGCTTAACTACAATCCCACCTGATGGTAAGTGGTGATGTAGCCTAAGACGGTGGAGTGGTCAGTGCACTGACTTAACAAAAGTCTCTTCACTCTTGCCTCGAAGACACCCACATTGTAATCGGACGGAAAGACAGATGGAAGGAATGGAAAGATAAACACTTATGTACTGGTGTAAAAAATCAAAGATGTTATTCTATCTCTGCATGTTTGCTTCTATCGTTTATCAGGGAAAGTAGGACGTTACACTAATTCATGTAAGTACATGCTAGAAATAAGTAATGAGTTTTTGTGCGATGTCAAAGGATTTTGCAAATAAAGGCTAAGCACGTTTACGTTAACATATTAATTTAAATTTATTTTCATGTTTAAACTAAAGATAAAACCAGTTTATTTTACTAGCTATTATGTAAAATCCTGAATAAACCAATTATTGCTAACTAGTACTTTGCTGATTTTTTACTTTTTTTGAAAACAAACAGTAATAGTTAAAATATATGGTTTACATTTACATTTACGCGCATCGCGGCAGAACTCCCGATACCATCCACACCATCTGGATGATTGGCGGTCCACCACTGTGCGATTTAGAAGATGTTTTCTTCCTCGCAGAACTTCCTTGTGGAATCGATTATCACCAGCGATTTTCCGGACAGATATGACTTAAGGACCTTCAATGAAAGAGCTTACTCCTCTTTAAAAGGCAGGCAATGCATCTGCAATTCCCCTGGTGTTGCAGTTGTTCATGGGCGGCGGTAGTCACTTACCATCAGGTGAGCTGCATGCTCGTTTGACCCTCTATTATAAAAAAATAAAAAAGTTACATATGACAAAGCACTAAATAGTGTCAATATGATTGATTGCTACTATTTACATTACATTAACAAACTATATTATTTACATTGTTAGACAACATAATCGGACAACAATTTTAATATAAAGCCAGTTTTAAATTTATTTTAAGAAGATTAGTAATAGTGATAAAAACTTACTTCTGAGAATATATTTATTATAATAATAATATCCTCCAGACCGATTTTCGGTCACGGCGGCCAGCCTAAACAGAGACTAGCGATCAGGACAGGATTATAGTGCCCAAGTGTATGCGCAAGCACAGTTGCACTCTCTATTCGTTCACTCTCACAGTACGATGGGACGGTAAACCGGACACAACCGAAGAGAGAGATCAGGCGTAGGACAAACGGCTCCCGAGACACGGGAGTGTGACACCGCCAACTTCCACACTCCGGGCAGTTACTGAGAATTTCATGATGGAAAAGTTCGGTAATATATTTTTTTTGGCCCGACCCGGGTTATGAACCCGGAATCTCATGATCAGTAGTCGCACTACTATAGCCACTAGACCAACGAGGTATTTATATTTATTACTAGCTGTTCTCCGCGACTTCGTCCGCGTGTAATTTAGGGTTTTAATTATATTGCTCAGAAACCTAATTCTTTTTCTCAAATATAAGTAGCTTAAGTTACTCATTAGAACATCAGCTATCTGCCAGTGAAAGTCCCGTCGTAATCGGTCCAGCCGTTTCGGAGATTAGCCGGAACAAACAAACAGACAGACAGACAAACAGACCGACAGACAGACAGACAAAAATTTTAAAAATTGTTTTTGTTATAAGTACCGTATATACATCCATATGCGTCTAATAAAAAGCTGTTATTTTAACATTACAAACAGACACTTCAATTTTATTTATTTGAATAGATACATGTTAGAGGAACGACGTGTAAAAGAGTAAGTTTTTATGAAACCGAGGAGAAATAAGCAGTGGTAATCAACGTGAGGAGTGATATTATTTTATTTATTACAGACCTCAAACGCGAAGCGGAGAGATTTGCGCTTTACTGTCTGGCTTGATTTGATCACGCTTACAGCTTTCATTAAATCTGTTTTTCTTTTTAATTATTTTATTAGTTTTTATTGAATAATGGTGAGAAACGAGCATACTGTCCACCTGATGGTAATTGGATTCTGTGACACCTACATTCATTATCGGTTAAGCCTCAAATTTTAGATGCTTTACCTCCCTTGAGGACTAATAAAAAAGTAAAATGCCTTATGCTAGTGATCATTCTTAATGACTGTGTAGAAAATATTAGATTATCCGTGCGAAACACACGAATTAGGCTAACACCAGCATTTTACGCTGTTCTTATGTGAGAGTGTGGACATACCCTGGATGAGCTAACATTTTCGATACTGCAACCATAATATTGCTGCATCGTGGCTCTATCACTGTTGAAATTTAGATTTAAACGCATTTAATTTTAACCTATAAAACGTTACTTTTTTCGTTTACATCGAAGCATGACTTAGTTAACAGTTATGACATAACGGCATGGAACATCCCGTAGCTATAGATGCTCCTAAACTGTATAAAAAAATCAGAGTTTAAAAAATGTAACTTATATTCAAAAGCAAAATCCGATTACAAAGAGCGAAAAAGAACAAAATTATTTCTCATAATATTTTCTAAAGTCTGTGATTAGGTTTATTCAGAAGTTTTAATAGGATTTTTATTTTATTATTTTTAGTTATTTAAAGTTGGCTTTTACTTTTCATTAAAAGTTTCATTTTTGATCATTTTGAGTAGACTACGGAATATTACAAGTTTCGTCCACCGTCGTAAAATTTTTAACCCTGTTTTCTCACCCTTATGTTTGGAATTTCAACTCCAAATTTATATAAGACTGCCCATGAATATGTTGCTAGAAGTTTAAGAAACAAAGGTTCATAAAAATCAATTCACAATTGACGAAAATATTGCGAAATTTACATAAAAAAAGCACATACATACATATAGTTGGTAGAACTTCTTTCTTTATTTATAAGTTGGCCGAAAAACATCATACAGTCGAATTCTACTTATTTGAAGTCTAATTAATAATAAAAATAGCGGCCAAGGCCGTCTACACTTTGTTAGAATGGATCGTGATGGAAAAATCTTTTTCTCGCCTAGCCCCCATCCGCCAAATTCGTACCGTCCGATAAGGAACTTTACTCTCACAGACTACTAGCGTCAAATAGCAGTTTAATGCTATTTTATTCCGTATGGTGAGTGTAGAGAACCGGAGACCCTTTTCACTGGAATCGAGGCATTCCATCTTAGTCCTCAGGGTGACAACGCATCTGCATTTTGATTCTTAATCAATATAAATCACACACTATCCACTTACCATCAGGTGTACTGTGTGCCCGTTTGTCACCCTATTATATAAAAAGCAGAAGCTTTAAGCTGCTATTTTACGCTGTTATTCTAGGAGAGTGTAGCCCTTTCCCGATCAAGCTGACTTATTCAGACTAAACATTAAAAAAGCTGCAGCGTGGTTCTACCACGTATAAAAATGTCTAGGACTGTGTTCGTGTGAATAAGTGTAAAGAACCGAAGACAAATTAAAGTAGTAATCATTATCAAGTCATCAGTAATCAAGATATTACCCATAGATCATCGGGTCTTTCGATGAAATAAGATATTCTTATACGTTCTATTTTACGCCACGGTTTAGGTACTGAAATTCCTAATCTAGGAAATGTAATTTTTACAACTACAATTTAATCGATAATAGTATAAATGAAAAAAGCATTACATTGATATTTCTTGAAATGCCTACAATCCCAGCAAACCGATTTGAACAGAAATTGTTTCCCTAAACACCTTACATAAATCCCACGGGCTTTTTCATAGCTTGTAATGGCTTTGGGGATGTTAGAAGATCTACGTAGGTGTGCATAATACTCCCAAGGACATGGAACCTAGCCGCAAACAACTTAACCAAATGAGGCGATAATGAAAACCTTAAACATAAGCTAAGAAAGAAAGAAAGAAAGAAAACTTTATTTGACTTCACAAAGAAAAATAAAATAAAATAACACAAGATATAAAAACATGATTTGTGTACAGTCAAATTAGGTCCCTATTTCAGCTAACAGCTGCTGAACTAAATGACAGCAGCGCTGATTTTCAAATAGAGCCTACTATTGGCTACACGGACGGTAATAAGCTTATGTTTAAGGTTTACATTATCGCACTATTAAACAATATTTATTGCTTTTTGATATGTCGGAAATTTAGATTTATCATGTTTGGATTCAAAATCGCCCTGGTTTATAAAAGTAAACTTATATTAAAAATGTGTCTAAATTTATATACTCACGAAAGAGTTCTTAGTTCGATATTTAAATCATACAGTAATTTCATACATTATTTATTTGTTTCATACATTATTAAAACAGCCAATCTGCCTGGATATGACGAACCGTCCCGTAAAATATCTATGATATAAAAAACCCCAAAACCGCCCATATTTCTTGTAAATGCATAATTTCATTTCATTTCATTGATAAAATATGTGTTGATATGGAAAAAAAACTTAACTGTATTGGTGAGATATAGTAACTCCACAGGATCCACCAGATTTGGAATGGTAATAAAATAGTTTTTTTTTTGTCAAATTTATATTTTTAATTTTATTAAACTTTCCATTTAAAACTTTACAACTTTGTGTCAAACAAAATCAAAAGTCAAATAAAAGCAGTCCGAATTTACTTAGCCTTTAAACATTTTAAAAAAACATTTATCAAAAAAAAATTACTATTATTAAAAAATACAAAATGGCAATAGAAAAATCAAGTTTAAGGTTTTCTTGTATTAAAAGGGATACTTTTTAAAAGCGTAGCATCAAAAACATATCCTAAACAAAATTCGGACATCATTAACTTATGGCTGCTTACACAAACATATCTTGAAGGTCGTATTTTAGCCCGAATGAACCTATTTTTTACGTAAAATATATAATAAATATGTATATAAAGTCTGTCTGTTCATTTACTACTTTGTTTGAGTGATGATCACTATAATAAAAAATCTTCTTCATTGTTTGAGAACTCACTTTCTGAGTTGATGGTCGGAACATAATTTCGGTGTTGTTGAATTTGTGCCAATTTTGTCTTAATCACTATCTAATTCAACGTTCAATCATTGCTCTAATATGTCAACTTGATTCCCAGAAGCACTGCTATAGTTTGATTTAACAAATAACTGAAATAACAATAAAACTAATAAATAACAGAAACTATAAAATCACTTACGTACTTATAGTTGTGGTTCCATGGGACTCGCGCACCAATACCACGGTCTATGTACACAAGAGACTGTGCCAATACTTTTTTAGTTGTAGCAAGCGAAACGCGCCCCTCCTCTTTTGCACGCTTCGACCTACAATGGAAAGTCTAGAAGCGGAGTTAAGGGTTATTTATACTCTTTATTAAAAATTAATTTAAAAAAATTAAGATACCTTTAACTTTTGATCTTAGTCTTTTAAATGGATGGCTTCTTAGTATCCAGTGAAGCAAATTTCCTATCCGAGGTTTTACGCGAACGGCGCTATTGATTTCGCAAGTAAAAGCAACGCTAAAGCCTGGTATCTACGCCACGGTCATTAATATAGTTTAAATTATCTTGTCACTCAGAAATTAATAAATAAATCCTAATGTGCTTAATTTCCCTAAAAAAAATTAAAATAAAATATTTATTATTAACATAATATTACACGTAATAGTTTATCATTTAATGAAAAGTACTAAAGATAAAAAACTGGATGTTCCCCGCTTTACGCATATTAAACAAAATCGAGTATAATGGTAAGTGACTTAGCGGTCAGCCTCCGCAGAGTCTACTTCACCTGAGGATGTCTCGTGTAGAGGCGAAACACGTGTCGTATTTTCGAGAGTAGTGTGTCGTGCCTAGTGTAGTGGTGCTAGGGATGGTAGTGTGCGCGATTGAGGGAGGGTGGGAGGTCCCCTTAAAACTGGGTAGGACAAATCATTTTCTTTCTTTACGCGGAATTAAGCAAATCAGTTTATAATAACCCCATTATAATAGATGACCGCAAAGTAACGCTTGGTTCTATTAAAATCGAGTATGCTTTTTTTTTGTATGTTGATCGTTTCTTCGGAAATCCGATACGATCGAAGAGAGATAAGGCGCTACTTACTTAATGTATTTTCCAAGCCGCGGGGGTATGTCATCGCTAACTTTCTGAGTCCGGCCTGTTACTGAGAATTTCTAATCAAAAAACTTTAATACAAATTTTGTCCCATCCCGGGATTTGAAACCCAGCACCTCATCGGGTCTCACGTATCAGGTTTAGATGGGTAAAGTTATAGCCTATATACTTCCCACTGCTGGGCACCGGCCTTCTCTCACTTCTGAGAGGGCTTTAGGGCAAGGAAACATTCGCCGCGCTGTCCCAATTCGTGTTGGCGTACTTCACATGTCTTCGAAATATTGTATATATTATTTTTATTTTTCAGACATACAAGTTTCCTCACGATGTTTTAACCGCTGAGAACATGGTTAATCAGCACTTAAAATTGCAATTAATAGTTTAATTGGTACCGGCGGCGACCGAACCCGGGTTGCTTGAGTACTGTGAAATTTACAGTGAGCGCTAATTCCTTGAGCTACCACGGCTTTTCACATGGGTATCGACGGGTAAATACATATGTGTTAAGTGCACACTCGCGGAACTATAATATTACATTGTGCACAATTTCCAGTAGTATTCAGTACTCTATGTAAAGTTTGAAATCGGTCAGGAGGGCATCATCATTATAATTAAGTTCAAAAGTAGATTAAACAACGTACTATAAAGACACCAGCGTACCGTATAAAAAACTATCTAATATCTTGCAACATTTTGAAGATACTTCGTCAAGTTTGCATTTAATTCCGCAAACAGCGAGTTTTTTAAATATAGAACAGTTTCTATTTATTTCTTTTTGCATAAAAATACACGTTAAAATGAGGGACTGAATTGAGATATTTATAAAAATGCTATTTATATTTAAATAACAAGTTTTCATAATTTCTTTCCCACTTCATCTCATTTACCGATTAAATTAAAATAAAGTTTGCGTATAAAAATGCATAATTTTATTTTAAGAATTGAAAAATGATAACCGATTTTTAATGCAATAAAGAGTTATATAAAGGTTGGGCCAGAAAGGAGTACGATTTTAAAAACACTCTTGCGTTTGAAGCTTTAGAGAGGGGACTGCGCGGGTGGTGGGGTTAAGTAGCTCGGTTCTCGGAAATTTAGTCGCGATGGATCAATGGATCACTTCACGGGAGCGCAACGTGCATTCTGCGTTAAACATTATTATAAAAATCACGACTCGTGCGCTATTGTTCGGCGTTTATTTCGACATGAGTTTGGATTACATGACCTAAATCAGTGTCCGAAGGAAAGCGTGACTCGATCGTGGGTCAGAAAGTTCGAAGCTACTGGTTCGACTCTTAAACAGAAGCCTGCGGGACGCCCAAGGTCAACAAGAAAGGAAGACACAATTGAACAAGTAAGAGCTTCAGTTCAACGTAATCCTGCTCTATCGACTCCAAAGCGTTCAGCCGAACTTGTGGTGTCCAGAACATCTTTGCGTCGTTTTTGTTGAAAGATCTGAAATTGCATCCGTATAAAATTCAACTTGTGTGGGAATTACAGCCAAATGTTCCAATTTTAAGGAGAGCTTTTGTTGAAACGATGCTGGAACGCTTTCGGAGTTTCAACAATATTCTGTTCTCCGACGAAGCCCATTTTCACATAAATGGGCAGGTGAATAAACAGAATTGCCGTTACTGGACTGCAGAGAACCCACGTGCAAAACATCAAAAGCCTCTACATTCGCCGAAAGTAACCGTTTGGGCGGCCATGTCAGCGCACGGAATTATCGGACCCCACTTCTTCGAAAATCGACAAGGCCAATCTGTCACTGTAAATTCTGATCGATACATAGCCATGTTAGGGTTTTTTCTTTCCACAACTGCAACAATTTGAAGCCTATAATCGTGCGACATGGTTTCAACAAAATGGCGCGACATGCCACACAGCTAATGCCTCTTTGGCGGTCGTAAACGAGATGTTTGGTGGGAAACTGATATCGTATATCAGTTTCCCACCAAATTGTATGGCCTCCTAGAAGTCCGGATCTTACACCACTGGACTTTTTTTTGTATGGATACCTAAAAAATAGAGTCTACTCCAATAACCCAGCCAAAATTGACCAGTTGAAGACCAATATCCGGAAAGAAATGGCAGATATTCCCCGTGCAATGTGCCAGCGAGTTTTTACCAATTTGAGGTTCAGAATCGAAGAATGTTTGCAGCGCGAAGGTGCACATCTGGATGATGTTATTTTTAAGAAATGAATTTCCCAGATGTAAGTTTTTGTAGAAATAAAAATTTGTATGTGAATTGTACTTAGTTTTTTTTAATGATTTTTTCAAATTCGCTATTTTTTCTGGCCCAACCTGTATATAAAGAAAAATTGTCTAAAATAGATAGATAACGCTTTGTTGCATTGCTATTATTAGAGCCTATGAAAATTTCCAGTAGGGTGGCGAGGAGAGAGGGGCAGGTTTATATGTTATGATTGGAGTAAAACTTTTTTTCGTCCTTGTGATAAGAATTAATGCAGCAGTAAAATGTTTTAACTCACTACAACAGTGAAATTATCATGACGTTGTATTTTAATCGCCTTCAAAAAAGAAGGTAGTACTCAATTTGGCTTTTATTCGATATTTTTTGTATGTCTGTTATATTATGCGACACATTATCCAGTTGTAAACTGATTTTAATGTTTCTTATTCTTTTTCTGTTTCTTTTCTGATTAAGGCTATATACCCCAAGGTGATCCCATTAACATTTAGAAAAGGTTCGCTAGGCCTCTGTTGATAGCGGTCTAAATAGGCAATTTTGAGCATTTTGTAAGGTTTCTAGTGCTTATAAAGATAACTTATCAACAAAAAAAAAGAAGAATATAGGGACATAGAAGAGCTTGATATTTATTTTGCTATAAGTACAAAAAAAATTAAATTCGTAAAAGTGAAAGCTTATTTTCAAAAATGTCCTTGCCATATAAGCCCCGGATTGAGCTTTAAAATTCTATGCATGTTTTTACCTAGCTTTTGACGTCAGTTTTTAACAATTTTAAACTTAAATTTCATTAATATACTTTTTTCTTTAAATGGGGAATTATCACACTTTTCTCTTTTTTTTACCAAATAGTACGAATCATTTACTGACTGGGAGTCCACTTGGGTACCAATACTGCAGCTAATTAGAAGTATAGTTGTAGCACGAACGGGTTGGCTCTACCGGAGAAAGGCCACGCTCTCACAGAATACCAGCGTAAAATAGTCATATGCAATAATATTAATGCTGCTGTGTTTCATATGGTGAGTGTAGAGAACTGGCGACCATTTTTACTGGAAAAGAGGCGTTCCATCTTAGTTCTCACGTGTGCGAACGCATCTACATTTTGATTTTTTATTGAGGATAGATGTAGATGTCTATGTGTCACAGCAACCATTTACCATCAGGTGGAATGTGTGCACGTCGAAAAAAAAAACAATTTCTACCGCCAAATACCAGTGCTTGCACTGCTGTGTTCGTGTTTGAAGGGTATGGGGAGCAGGTATAATGACAGGCTGTTAGGCATTTCATCTTAGTCCTCAGAGGTGATAACGTATCTGTAGCCTTATTTGTTTGAAGTAGATTGCAGGAGTCAATAGACTGCAGTAGCCAGTTACCGTTATATTTAGTGTTATGTACCTAAGTAAGTAATTTACAAAAGCAAAATAAATTTTCAGTTTATATTATACTATGTGTTAAAGGTCCTACGTAAGCAGATTTATGACAAACAAAATAAGAAAAATCCATAGGCTCTGTTTTCTTATCTTTAATTGAATTTTTAATGGGGCGCTCCAAGCTGCGAAGAGAGCAATTAATCATTCATCTTTATAGAATGAATGATGGTGCTAAAATTTATGTTATGGATAAAATTGAAGTAATCGATTAGCATAATAACGAATCCAAAACTCAAAATTTATGTCATGTGATGATAAAGTAAAAGAAAATATAAGCCATTATATTGGTTATAGCTTATTTGTTTCCCATGAATACTACTATAATTTTATTTTATAAAACAAACGAACCTTTAAACGTGGTAGAACCACGCTGTAACTATATTATGGTTATAGCACGAATGAGTCGGCTTTTTTTTAAATTAAGGATAAATGAAGATGTCTATGGGCCGCAGCATTCACGTGATAAAATTAAAAAGAGATTATTAAAAAATACTATAGTTGGTAAGGTCAAAGTTATAAGACCTATACGTAATTTATTGTGTCAGTCGACCTACAAATAATACAAAAATTTACGATGCACGAATGTTCGCAAAAATAATAGACATGATGTCTATTGCTATCAGCAGATAAATTCATATTCAACTATGAACACCATTTGCAAAATTTATTATAATTAAACGACGAAATTATTATACGACGTTACGACGTAGATACTCTTGTACTTAAAATTACAACAACAGTTATTCTGACGTAGATAAGCTAATTTATAAATAACCTCTGCTTAGCTTGTCGCAAAACATGACTGTGCTGCTGTCTTTGAAATCAAAAAGCCGTAAAGTTTCATGACAACGAGTAACAGCAGTATGCTGAATAATTGAATTCATGGTAGCTTGTTGTTGCCGTTTAACGAAAGTTCTTTTAGCGAATACCTAATTTCGCAACGTAAAACATATTACTTTGCTGATTCGAATTATACATTGAATTCCTGCTGTCAACTGTACCTATAAACATGTCATTTTATGTTAATGCTATGGTTAACGGAAATAATAGTTATGACTAGCTGCTCCCCGCGACTTCGCTCGCGTGTAATTTAGGGTTTTACTTATATTGCTCAGAACCCTAATTCTTTTTATCAAATTTAAGTAGCCTAAGTTACTCCTTAGAACAGCAGCCGTTTCGGAGATAAGCCGGAACAAACAGACAGACAGACAGACAAAAATTTTAAAAATTGTGTTTTTGTTATAAGTACCGTATATACATTCATATGCATTTAGTAAAAAGTTTTTAACATTACAAACAGACACTTCAATTTTATTTATTTGTATAGATGTATGGATTTGTTTGATTTGATTGAAAAAAAAAATTGTCAGAAACACTTTCAATGAGTTGAACAATTTGAGACATAAAACAGTATGGATAGAAATACATATAAGTATTCATCATTCATCATCATTACAGCCTTTCATAAGTCCACTGCTGAACATAGGCCTCCCATAAGGAATGCCACAAAACACGGTCCTGAGCCACCTGCATCCATCGACTTCCTGCATGCCTTACCAGGTCGTCACTCCATCTAGTAGGGGGTCGCCCTACACCTTGCCTACCGGTACGAGGCTGCCACTCGAGAACCTTTCTTCCCCATCGGTTGTTGGTTCTTCGAGCTATATGGCCGGCCCACTGCCACTTCAGCTTACTAATCCGTTAGGTTATTTCGGTTACTCTAGTTCTACTGCGGATATCCTAATTTCTAAGTTTATCACGCAGAGAAACTTCGAGCATAGCCCTCTCCATAGCTCGCTGAGTGACCTTGAGCTTCCTCATACGGCCAGCAGTGAAGGACCACGTCTCAGTTCCGTAAGTCATCACTGGCAACACGCACTGGTTGTACAATTTCGTTTAAAGGTTTTGAGGTATGTCTGACGAGAAGACGTATCGTAGCTTCCCGAACGCTGGCCAGCCGAGTTAAATCCGTCGATTGACCTCTCGGTCGAAGTTGGACTTACCTAGTCGGACTATTTGTCCCAGGTAAACATACTCGTCAACAACTTCGAGCTTAGTGCTCCCAACAACTACTGGCATAGGTGTGACATGGTCGTTAAACATAATCTTTGTTTTGTCCATATTCATCTTAAGACCTATCCGTTGGGAGACACTATTGAGGTCATTGAGCATGGAGCTTAGGTCCTCCAGCGATTCTGCCATAAGGACTATATCGTCGGCAAATCGAATGTGAGTGATGTACTCGCCATTGATGTTGATACCGTATCCTTTCCAGTCCAGAAGCTTGAAAACGTCTTCCAATGCAGCGGTGAAGAGTTTCGGGGATATGACGTCACCCTGTCTTACACCTCTCTGCAATTGGATAGGTTTCGTACTCTGGTTCTGTACTCGATAGGCATCGTAGCTCTACTGTACAAACACTTCAGCACTTCGGTATACCGACAGTCAACTTGGCACCGCTGAAGGGACTGCAGCACCGCCCAAATTTCAACCCACAGTCCACACACGCCAGACATAGTAGCAAATTGTACTCTTCGGACTTCTGTACAATTTGCCGAAGGGTATGTATGTGGTCTATGGTGCTAAAGCCCTTTCGGAAACCAGCTTGTTCGGGAGGCTGGAAGTCGTCAAGTCTGCGCGCGAGACGATTCGTAATGACTCTCGAAAACAGCACGTAGACGTGGCTTAGAAGGGAAATCGGTCTGTAGTTCTTCAAGAGAGCGTTATCACCTTTTTTTCGAAGAACAAGACCACCGCACATCTGCTCCACACCTCCGGTGTAATGCCACCATTGAGGACGGAATTAAAGAGCTTTTGAAGGACTTCAAGTACCGGTCTTCCACCTGCTTTTAGAAGCTCCGCTGTAATTCCATCCTCGCTCGGGGCCTTACCGTTTTTAAAGTGCTGGAGAGCCATTCTAATCTAGCTCAGACTGACGTCCGGGATATCTTCGGAATAGTGTCGGATGAAACTCACTCTTGGATCGTTACTCACACTTGCGTGTAGCTCCAACGATGACGCGTACAGCTGCCCATAGAACCTCTTAATCTCAGTCAAAATCTCAGGTGTCCCGGAAACGATGCTGCCACACTCTGTCTTCAGCTTTGACAGTTTGCTCTTTATGCCAGACAGATCTCTGGCAAAGACTTTGGAGCCTTGGATCCACTCGATCGCTTCTTCAATACGAGCTGTATTGAAGTTGCGTAAGTCCTGCCTCATGCATTTGGCGATCCGTCTGTTCAGATGCCTGTATGCTGTCAAGTCTGTTGAAGAATGTAGCTTCATCAACCGTTTAACAGCCATGAGATTAAGAGTGTGATCGGAGAGTTTTTGTGTTCTTCTGCGGTGGGTCTTGCAGAAATTAACTCCGACCGCATGGACAGTTTCCACGAGCTTGTCATTCATATCGTCCACTTCATTGCAGTCTTCTAGGCACTGAAAACGGTTTTGTAACTCGAACTGAAAGGTTTCGGGACTTTGGAACAGAGCACGAGGGGGACGGAGCGTTGACTTCATTAGACGAGACCTCTCCAATTTAACATTTAGGTTCAGTGTGCCTCTAACCATTCGGTGATCGCTACCAGTTTTCACCCTCGCGATCAAGGAGACATCGCTGAACAGTTGTCGTCTGATCGTCATAATGAAGTCAATCTCATTTTTTGTCAAACCGTCGGGGCTCGACCAGCTCCACTTCCTGTGGGGCCGCTTCTGGAAGAAAGAGTTCATCATAAAGAATCCCTCTTTCTCCATGAAGTCGGCCAGCTGCTGGCCCCTTGGGTTCCGTTACCCTATTCCAAATTTCCCTACTTTCAGCTCACCGTTCTCTCTTGTGCCTAGTTTTGCATTGAAGTCTTCCATTAACACCGTATATTGGGTTTTGGAGGAATGCATGGCTCTAGAGATATCCTCATACATTTCCTCCACCTCCTCCTCGGGGTGTGCCGAGGTTGGTGCGTAAACCTGTATGACCTTCAGCGAATACCGTTTGGTGATTCTGAGTATAAGGTACGCAACCCTCGTCGACACACTCCCGATCTTTACAACGTTGTTAACGAGAGACTTGTGGACGATAAATCCGACACCTCCTTGGGACAGATGGTCGCCCTCCCGGTGATAGAGCAAGTTGCCGGATTCGAGGATTACCATGTCCTCCCCCTCTCTTCGGACTTCGCATAATCCTATAATATGCCAGCGCAACTTTTCTATCTCTTCTTCCAGCTCCACGATCTTCTCGTCAGACCTCAGGGTGCGTGCGTTATACGTTGCCAGGTCGAGTCGTCTAAGGTGGCAACCGAACCTCCACCGGAGATTCTTAGCACCCCCTTCCCCGCCGTTATCATGGTCGCCACCGTAGCCAGGAATAGCGGGGCCTCCGGGGACTGGGGGCCGTCTGTTTGTTGCTTGAATTATTGGGGGGTATTTGCCATAGTTGCCACGCTTGGCGAGCAGGTTGGCAACCGCAGTTTTTTTATTGCAATTTTGGCTATTATCAGGAAGATGCTGCTGCCTATCTCCTGCCTGTTTCCCTTTGTCGCCTTTTACGACACCCACGGGAGGATATGTGGTAGTGGATATTCTTGACCGCCACTACACGGCATAAGTATTCACTAGCCAAAATATTATACTCCTGTTAAACTACACCACAGCAGACTAGGAAAGTATATGGTGCGTATGATCGAATACAAAAAAAAAATCATCAAGCTTTTATATTTCTCGGAAACTTTAATCTATTTAGGCAGATCGAAGGAAAACTCTTGAGTTATATCCTAATTTAATTTTCAAATTATAACTAAAAGTAGGTAAAAGTTTGAATCGCCAAATCTATTATTTAATTTAATCGTTAAGAGCCCTTTTGCGTCAAACCAGGAAATGGTTCGGACGGTGAGCTATTCATTTTTATAATAACTTTTATTCTTTTATTACAGACCATAAAGAAATGGCGTCTTAATTATATGAAAGTTATTCATTTGGTTTGGGTACCTTAAATTTTTTTTCTACCGCGTCTTTGTCACTGTACTCCTCTAAAGGCGTGACCGATTTTGATGAATTTTTCGTGTGTGTTCGAGTTGGTCCCTTGATTGTTTTAATTCAAAATTACATCTGGTAGGTGGCGCCGTTATCGAGATCCAGAAATAACCCGTGCAAAGCCTATGTGGATCGCTAGTTCTTTATTAAATACTGTTTTTTTTTCTAACATTATCGTCGTTACAGCCATTCACAAATCAACTGCTGAACATAGGCCTTCCCAACGAATATAGTAATAAATGTAGTAAAGGTAGTAGAGGCCCTGAGCCTCCACTGGATCGACTTCACGCTTGCAGGTCGTTACTTCAGCTAGTACAGGGACACCATACACTTACCATTACGAAGTTGGACTCGAGGATCTATCTTCCTTATCAGTTGTAGGTTCTTTGAGGTTGAAAATTGTACTACGATATTTTAGTATTTATTATAAAAGAGGGAAAGACACTTCATATCATTGTAAAGGTAGTACTGTGGCATTTAGGTGCACAAAAAAAGAAGCCATGTGTGTACGTTACCGTTAACGAGTGTACGTGGTAGAATAACACTGCAGCTATAATGGTTGCAACACGAATATATCGACGTAACCGACGACGACGTGATGCTGCTGTGTTTCCTATAGTGAGTATAGAGGGTATTCCATCTTAGCTTGATGGCTAAGATGGAATACCCTCTATACTCACTATAGGATATATAGGGTGGTATCTACATTTGTATTCTTAAACTAGGACTGATGTACATTTCTATGGTTTAATTTTTTCATACAATACGCTTGAAGCATTTTTTTTATCAAAGTATTTTCATCACATTCATAGCTGTATAATCGTGTGCGTGCCTATACGATGATAATAATAAAAAAAAAATATTTCAACAAATAGCTGCGTTACGTACCTAGTTATTTTCAAAAGGAACCTAAGTACCTTTTAAAAATAACTATTATAGCTCTTGGTCAAACTTTGACCAATAGTGGGGAAATAACGTAAAATATTTGTTTGCGTAATTCTTTTTTGTCGAACTTATTCGATATACATTGCTTACAGTTTATTTTTACGTAATTTCATACTTATGAGAAACAAGGCTTCGATGAGTTTGTGGATATTATCAGCACGGCCGAATTTTACGAGTAAAATTTCCTTTGTGACGTCTCTTACGGTTTTCAACTTACCGCGAATGAGAAAATTCCGCTCACGCAATTCTGGAGCATTTTACTCACAAGACTGGTGCCTAGGTTTATTACGCGTTTATTGAAAGGTTTATAGTCGTTTATATCCCAACAGCTTGTGGTTTATTAATCAAGCTTCTAAATTTTATTTAGTCGTTGTTTATTCATTCACTTTAGAATTCATTACAACAAAGGCCTCCCCTGTATGTTGTAATCCTTCAGTTATGTTGTATTTCCCTTTTTTTTAAGTTTTATTTATTATTTTTAGTTGTTGTCAGAAAAATGCTGGTGCCCATTTCTTTTTAATTTCTCTCTGTTGCCTCTTACGACTCCCACTGAATGACATAAGGTATTAGATATCGAGTACACAACATAAAAAGATAATGAGTATAACATGTGAAGCGTAGTCAGAGCTGCTATAACACCGTTGTCATGGTGTTCGGGAGGAATGTTAGCGACAGAAATTGCAAGAATTTCTCATTTTGTCGATGTGTTAAAATATGTGTCCGGAATTTCGCAGTAATTTAGTTGTAATCGAATGTTGGCTCAAATGTTAGTGACGAATTTTGTTAAAAATATTCGCCAATGGAAACTATTAAACAAGCATACTTAATTGATTTTGCATACTTAATAAGAGCCATCAAATATCAAGATCATATGCCAAATATCATGAGTAAGGGCAGATTTTTCAATCGTCAGAGTTATCAATCAAATAAATTATAATCTAATTAAATAAAAAAAATTAAACATTTTGAAAAATACCACGATGGCTGTATACGTTGAATCCAAAAAATGATTAAATAAGGCTCTTTAAAAATCCCGACTTATAGGAAATAAGTAACGAAAGATAAAAATAAAAAGCAATTTAAAAAAGGTTGATTTGTTGCAAGGTATGTCACTTAAACAACTAATTGTGACTTACTATAGTTCTTTCTGCCTTTTGTTTGTCCTAGAGATAGACACAAAATTATGGCTTAAGACATTTATTTTATCAAAAGATTTACCAATCACTTACAGAGAAAATACTTATTATTAAAAACATTAAGCCGAATGGCGTAGTGAGTTCGTATTATAATAGGTCACATAAACTTAATTACTGATTGAGTGCTTAATAATATGATTAGTAATAATTACCAGGACTAATTACTAATTAAAATCCTAGACACATCAACACGTCTCTTCTCATAGACACCTTTCCAACATTACGTGGATCCTGGCAGGGTCTAAATGACACTACATATACGAAGGTAGGCAGGACTAAAGAAAGTCATAATTACTTGTTTATACGACAGACCTCAAGACATATCAACCCTCTTTAAAACTCTCTATGTTTTTGTCTTTCGTTACATACTTGTTTTAACCGACTTAAATGGGTTTTTAAAATGTTGCTTTTTATTGTAAACATTTTAGACTATTCCTACGTTACTGTATAAATATTTGTCCATCTGTCTATTCAGAATTTCGTTGCGTGGATCACAAATTGTGGCGGCCGAAGAAAGGCTACAAAGCATTTGATCTAAATCTGTTATTATGGTATTAATACAGAAAAGTAAAAAGTGCAATGTTACAGTGATAACCCTATTAAAAAGAGCCCAAATATGGTTCACTAACTACCTGTCTCCACATATGCAGATTCCGACAATATTGTTCTGCTTTCTCAACAGACCCTCAGTAGTTAATGTACAGATTCTACACACCCTTTAGCCCTATTAAAAGGGTCCAAAATCTCAAGTACAAAAAGCCCAAAAGCAGCCCCTAGTGGTTTGTCATTGGTTTGTTATAATCAAACTTATCTGAGCATCATTGCAATTTTGATGTCGAGCCCTTCACAATAAACCACATCTAAATCGGACATGTCGTCTCGGGGAAAAATACGACAAAATTCATCTTATCGAACGCAAAATCTGTCGTGTTAACACTTTAGCACCTATCTAAGAACAATTGTCGATGAATCACAAACCCCTTTGAGAAAACGGTATCTATATCGGTCAAACCGTTTTGGTGATAAATGGGAACATTTATTTGCACACCCAACAATCTCTCACGCTAAACGCATACACATTCTCAGTTACGTCGTGGGTAATAAAAAAAATTGAACTATTTAATTACTACAGCCGTAATTTTTTTTATGTTGTATTTAATGCTATGAATAACTTTCATGTAATGATTGATGCATATGCAACCTAATATACTTCTTGAGGTATTTAGGTTTAAAAAGTGCAATTTTGCAGTCACTGACTGACTCTTTATCGAAAATCTTGATTTCTATTTAACATAAATACTTGAAGTTCAGATTTGTAAATCATTAGGCGAATCTTGTAGCAGTATATTTTTAGTGTTAATTGTAATTTTAAGTAGTTGCATAAAATTGTAACAACAATAAATTCAAGAAAAGATTTAAGTCGGGTCATCATTCAAAAGCTTCTTACATTAAATCCCAAAAGGATAAGAGACATCTGGTCCCTCTTGTACATTAACATATCTATGTCGCTTCGCCAGCATTGTTTCAAGGCCCAGTTCCTTCTTGGGACAGACGTTTGTTCTTTACGAAATGATTTATATTATTTTTTTTGTATTTATTCACATAATTACATTTATATATATATATATATACATATATATATATATATATATATATATATATATATATATATATATATATATATATATATATATAGATTTTAGCATGTACAATTATAAAAATAATAAATAACAGTAAGCTATAAGAGTACTAACGTATTAAACTAAAAACAAACAACGATAAAAATGGATGAAAACTAGCTCAATACTTAATAAAATAACATTATATTATTTTATAGTACAATTTAAAATAAAATCTATAAATTATCCTAAACTTAACACAAGCATTAAAAAAAATTATAGTGATTAAAAATATTTCCTTAAGAAACCAGAATTGTATAATATCCTAATAAACTTACTGGCAAAACTTACATTCATATTACACGTGGACATGGACAAGCATCCAACAGCATAGTTTTTTTATTTTATTTTAGTCGTTATTACGAAGGCGCTGCTGCCCTTCTCCGTATTTGTTTTCCACTTACTATATCCATGGGATTATGTAGTGGATATTCTTACACTGCCACTACACGGTAAATACACGACACTAATAAATAAAGTCATCATCATCATTACAGCCTTTTATAAGTCCACTGCTGAACATAGGCCTCCCCCAAGGAATGCCATGCATCCATCGACTTCCTGCATGTATTACCAGGTCGTCACTCCATCTCGTGGGGGGTCGCCCTACACTTCGCCTACAGGTACGAGGCTGCCACTCAAGAACCTTTCTTCCCCATCGGTTGTCGGTTCTTCAAGCTATATGGCCAGCCCACTGCCACTTCAGCTTACTAATCCGTTGGGCTATGACGGTTACTCTGGTTCTACTGCGGATATCCTCATTCCTAAGTTTATCACGCAGAGAAACTCCGAGCATAGCCCTCTCCATAGCTCGCTGAGCGACCTTGAGTTTCCTCATACGGCCAGCAGTGAAGTACCACGTCTCAGATCCGTAAGTCATCACTGGCAACACGCACTGGTTGTACAATTTCGTTTTAAGGTTTTGATGTATGTCTGTCGAGAAGATGTGTCGTTCCCGAACGCTGCCCAGCCGAGTTGAATCCGTCGATTAACCTCTCGGTCGAAATTGGACTTACCTAGTCGGACTATTTGTCCCAGGTAAACATACTCGTCAACAATTTCGAGCTTAGTGCTCCCAACAACTACCGGCATTGGTGTGACATGGACATTAAACGTAATCTTTGTTTTGTCTATGTTCATCTTAAGACCGATCTGTTGGTAGACACTATTGAGGTCATTGAGCATAGTGCTTAGGTCCTCCAGCGATTCTGCCATAAGGACTGTATCGTCGGCAAATTGAAGGTGAGTGATGTACTTGCCATTGATGTTAATACCGTATCCTTTCCAGTCCAGAAGCTTAAAAAAGTCTTCCAATGCAGCGCTGAAGAGTTTTGGGGATATAACGTCACCCTGTCTTACACCTCTCTGCAATTGGATAGGTTTCGTACTCTGGTTCTGTACTCGGATAGCCCTCGTAGCTCTACTGTACAAGCACTTCAGCACTTCGATATACCGACAGTCAACTTGGCAACGCTGAAGGGACTACAGCACCGCCCAAATTTCGACGGAATCAAAGGCTTTCTCATAGTCCATATACGTCGTCTGCGTGCGAGACGATTCATAATCACTCTCGAAAACAGCACGTGGACGCGGCTCAGAAGAAAAATCGGTCTGTAGTTCCTCAAGAAAGCATTGTCACCTTTCTTGAAGAACAAGACCACTGCACTTCTGCTCCACGCCTCCGGTGTAATGCCAACATGGACGACGGAATTAAAGAGCCTCTGAAGAACTTCCAGTATCGGTTTTCCACCCGCTTTCAGAAGCTCCGCTGTAATTCCATCCTAGCCTGGGGCCTTGCCGTTATGCTGGAGAGCCATACTAATCTCGCTCAGACTGACGTCTGGGATATCTTCGAAATAGTGTCGGATAAGACTCGCTCTTGGATCGTTACTCACACTTGCGTGTGGTTCCAACGATGACGTGTACAGGTGTCCATAGAACTTCTCATCCTACTCAAAATCTCAGATGCCCGGAAACGATGCCGCCACACTCGGGCCTCAGCTTTGATAGTTGGCTCTTTCTGGCAGACAGATCTCTGGAAAACATTTTGGAGCCTTGGTTCCGCTCGATCGCTTCTTCAATGCATGCTGTATTGAAGTTGCGTAAGTTCCGCCGCATGCATTTGGAGATCTGTCTGATTAGTTGCCTTTATGCTGTCAAATTTGTTAAAGAATGTAGCTTCATCTCCCGTCTAACAGCCATGAGATTAAGAGTGTGATCGCAGAGTTTTTGTGTTCTTCTGCGGCGGGTCTTGCAGAACTTAGTTCTGACCGCATGGACAGTTTCCACGAGCTTGTCATTCATATCGTCCACTTCATTGCAGTCTTTGAAGCAATGAAAACGGTTTTGTAACTCGAGTTGAAAGGTTTCAAGACTTTGGAACAGAGCACGAGGGGGACGGAGCGTTGACTTCATTATACGAGACCTCTTCAACTTAAAGTTTAGGTTTAGTGTGCCTCTAACCATTCGGTGATTGCTACCAGTTTTCACCCTCGCGTTCACGGAGACATCACTGAACAGTTGTCGTCTGGTCGTCATAATGAAGTCAATCTCATTTTTTGTCGAACCGTCGGGGCTCAACCAGGTCCACTTCCTTTGGGGCCGCTTCTTAAAGAAAGAGTTTATCATAAAGAGTCTCTCTTTCTCCATGAAGTCGGCCAGCTGCTAGCCCCTTGGGTTCCGTTGCCCTATTCCGAAATTCCCTACTTTTTTGTCTCTTGTGCCTAGTTTTGACCAACCCTCGTCGACACACTCCTGATCTTTACAACGTTGTTAACGAGAGACTTGTGGACTATAAATCCGACACCTCCTTGGGACAGACGGTCGCCCTCCTGGTAATAGAGCAAGTTGCCGGATTCGAGGATTACCGTGTCCTCCGCCTCTCTTCGGAATTCGGATAATCCTATAATATGCCAGCGTAACTTGTCTATCTCTTCTTCCAGCTCCACGATCTTCTCGTCAGTCCTCAGGGTGCGTGCGTTGTACGTTGCCAGGTCGAGTCGTCTAAGGTGGCAACCGAACCTCCACCGGAGATTCTTAGCACCCCCTGCCCCGCCGTTACCATGGTCGCCACCCTGGCCAGGAATAGTAGGGCCGCCGGGGACTGGGGGCCGTCTCTTCGTAACTTTATCCATTTGGGGGGTATTTGCTATAGTTGCCACGCTTGGCGAGCGGGTTGGCAACTGCAGTTTTTTATTATAATTTTGGCTATTATCAGGAAGGTGCTGCTGCCCATCTCCTGCCTGTTTCCCTTTGTCGCCTTTTACGACACCCACGGGAAGATATGGGGTATTGGATATTCTTGACCGCCACTACACGGCTACACGTATAAATAATGTAGGATTATTAAATTTAAATCACGTTAAGTTCCAACAAACACACTGTGTTTACAGATTTCGATTGGCGTCAAGCACTAAGACACGTACTCGAAAATTCAACGTTATTACTCAAATAGATGTAAAAAGTTTCGTATTTATGCAAAGTTCAACGATACGAGATATTAGATACTGACGAATTTTGTGTTTTTATTTACAAATAAAATACTCACGTAGTATTGTCAACAAGTATTACAAATATATTTTTGCCACGGATTCTCAAGTTTGTATATACAAATTTGCGTTAAATATTTTTCACACTACGAGACATTTCGTAGTCAGCAAATTATCTTAAATAACAAAGGAATACCAAAACTGTTTTGTGAACTTCTACAAATTCTGATTCCTCTCGAGTATAATTGGATTATTGACTTTAGTTATAGTATTTTTTTCCCCTTCTTTCTTATATAAGCTTACAATAAACTACCCAATCTGTGTTGTTCGCAATGTTATTATATGAATTCGAAAGTACCCCATATCGTCCGATGGGTGTCGTAAAAGGTGACAGAGTAAAAGTAAAACATCTTCAGAAGCATCTTCCTAATAACAGCTGATAAAAAAATACCTGATGTCACCAGCTCAAATGCCAAGCGTGGCGGCTATGGCAAAAATACCCAATATTAGGCCTACTACGGAGGAGGTCTTAGTTCAACAGAGGATTTTTATTGGCTGTAATAGATAGATAGTGTTGCGGCGCTGTCGTCGAGCCACAAGCAAAACACATCAAAGCCTACATCGCGCTATCGAAGTTCCGAAGTAAAAGCAGTATATATAGAATAGCTCCGAACTACCCACGGGAGCGTTGGCCGCTCCTGGGGTAGACAACTTGCCCGTCGCGAGAGAGAGAGCCCTTTTCCTTCCACCGGCCACTGTGGTGACCACTAGACGTTATATGAACACGCAACCAACAAACTTTGGAAACTACAACTTCAAGCCTTCGTCATTATCCTCAAGAACCCCTACCATTCACTCCCGGCTATAATGTAATAAATTTTGATAGAACGTCTTTCTTCTTCCAGTCATAATATTGTAATAACTCCTATAAAGCAGCAGGGCATCGACCGCTGTAAACCGTGTGAAAGCTTCTAGTTAGAAGATTCATATGGATAGATTAGAATAGAATAATTTTTATTTATTATTGATTTACATGTAACTCTTATTGAAATTCATTTTAAACTTTTAGCAACGGTTCGGAAAAAACCTCTATCCTGGGACAGATAGCTTTGTTATATATCTGTGTGAGATATTCCATTTTAGTCTTCCGAAGTGGCAAGTTAAATATTGCCTTTTTTTTTGTTAAAAGTGCGTTGCTGGTATCCAAGCAGTACTATACCCCATTAGTTTGTTTGTCAAAAGTTTGTTTGTGTTGTCTGTGAAATATGATAAAGACATTTACCTAATACTATTTTTCTTATTAATTAATCTCGTATGACAAACTACTTACTTAGTGTTTAGTTTGTGCTTAGTTTTTCATCATCATCATCATCATTACAGCCCTTCACAAGTCCACTGCTGAACATAGGCCTCCCCCAAGGAATGCCACAAAGCACGGTCCTGAGCCACCTGCATCCATCGACTTCCTGCATGTCTTACCAGGTCGTCACTCCATCTTGTGGGGGGACGCCCTACACTTCGCCTACCGGTACGAGGCTGCCACTCGAGAACCTTTCTTCCCCATCGGTTGTCGGTTCTTCGAGCTATATGGCCGGCCCACTGCCACTTCAGCTTACTAATCCGTTGGGCTATGTCGGTTACTCTGGTTCTACTGCGGATATCCTTATTCCTAAGTTTATCACGCAGAGAAACTCCGAGCATAGCCCTCTCCATAGCTCGCTGAGCGACCTTGAGCTTCCTCATACGGCCAGCAGTGAAGGACCACGTCTCAGTTCCGTAAGTCATCACTGGCAACACGCACTGGTTGTACAATTTTGTTTTAAGGTTTTGAGGTATTTCTGACGAGAAGATGTGTCGTAGCTTCCCGAACGCTGCCCAGCCGAGTTGAATCCGTCGATTGACCTCTCGGTCGAAGTTGGACTTACCTAGTCGGACTATTTGTCCCAGGTAAACATACTCGTCAACAAGTTCGAGCTTAGTGCTCCCAACAACTACCGGCATAGGTGTGACATGGACATTAAACATAATCTTTGTTTTGTCCATGTTCATCTTAAGACCTATCCGTTGGGAGACACTATTGAGGTCATTGAGCATAGTGATTAGCTCCTCCAGCGATTCTGCCATGAGGACTATATCGTCGGCAAATCGAAGGTGAGTGATGTACTCGCCATTGATGTTAATTCCGTATCCTTTCCAGTCCAGAAGCTTGAAAACGTCTTCCAATGCAGCGGTGAAGAGTTTCGGGGATATAACGTCACCCTGTCTTACACCTCTCTGCAATTGGATAGGTTTCGTACTCTGGTTCTGTACTCGGATAGCCATCGTAGCTCTACTGTACAAACACTTCAGCACTTCGATATACCGACAGTCAACTTGGCACCGCTGAAGGGACTGCAGCACCGCCCAAATTTCGACGGAATCAAAGGCTTTCTCATAGTCCACATACGCCAGACATAGTGGCAAATTTTACTCTTCGGACTTCTGTACAATTTGCCGTAGGGTATGTATGTGGTCTATGGTGCTAAAGCCCTTTCGAAAACCGGCTTGTTCGGGAGGCTGGAAGTCGTCAAGTCTGCGCGCGAGAAGATTCGTAATGACTCCCGAAAACAGCACGTAGACGCGGCTCAGAAGGTAAATCGGTCTGTAGTTCTTCAAGAGAGCGTTGTCACCTTTCTTGAAGAACAAGACCACCGCACTTCTGCTCCACGCCTCCGGTGTAATGCCACCATGGAGGACGGAATTAAAGAGCTTCTGAAGGACTTCAAGTACCGGTCTTCCACCCGCTTTCAGAAGCTCCGCTGTAATTCCATCCTCGCCTGGGGCCTTGCCGTTTTTAAGGTGCTGGAGAGCCATTCTTATCTCGCTCAGACTGACGTCCGGGATATCTTCGGAATAGTGTCGAATAAGACTCGCTCTTGGATCGTTACTCACATTTGCGTGTGGCTCCAACGATGACGTGTACAGCTGCCCATAGAACCTCTCAATCTCACTCAAAATCTCAGGTGCCCCCGAAAACGATGCTGCCACATTCGGTCTTCAGCTTTGACAGTTGGCTCTTTCTGGCAGACAGATCTCTGGCAAAGACTTTGGAGCCTTGGTTCCGCTCGATCGCTTCTTCAATACGAGCTGTATTGAAGTTGCGTAAGTCTCGCCGCATGAATTTGGAGATCTGTCTGTTCAGTTGCCTGTATGCTGTCAAATCTGTTAAAGAATGTAGCCTCATCTCCCGTCTAACAGCCATGAGATTAAGAGTGTGATCGGAGAGTTTCTGTGTTCTTCTGCGGTGGGTCTTGCAGAACTTAGCTCCGACCGCATGGACAGTTTCCACGAGCTTGTCATTCATATCGTCCACTTCATTGCAGTCTTCTAGGCACTGAAAACGGTTTTGTAACTCGAGCTGAAAGGTTTCGGGACTTTGGATTAGAGCACGAGGGGGACGGAGCGTTGACTTCATCAGACGAGACCTCTCCAACTTAACATTTAGGTTCAGTGTGCCTCTAACCATTCGGTGATCGCTGCCGGTTTTCACCCTCGCGATCACTGAGACATCACTGAACAGTTGTCGTCTGGTCGTCATAATGAAGTCAATCTCATTTTTGTCGAACCGCCGGGGCTCGACCAGGTCCACTTCCTGTGGGGCCGCTTCTTGAAGAAAGAGTTCATCATAAAGAGTCCCTCTTTCTCCATGAAGTCGGCCAGCTGCTGGCCCCTTGGGTTCCGTTGCCCTATTCCAAATTTCCCTACTTTCAGCTCACCGTTCTCTCCTGTGCCTAGTTTTGCATTGAAGTCTCCCATTAACACCGTATATTGGGTTTTGGAGGAATGCATGGCTCTAGAGATATCCTCATACATTTCTCCACCTCCTCATCGGGGTGTGCCGAGGTTGGTGCGTAAACCTGTATGACCTTCAGCGAATACCGTTTGGTGATTCTGAGTATAAGGTACGCAACCCTCGTCGACACACTCCCGATCTTTACAACGTTGTTAACGAGAGACTTGTGGACGATAAATCCGACACCTCCTTGGGACAGATGGTCGCCCTCCAGGTGATAGAACAAGTTGCCGGATTCAAGGATTACCGTGTCCTCCCCCTCTCTTCGGACTTCGGATAATCCTATAATATGCCAGCGCAACTTGTCTATCTCTTCTTCCAGCTCGACGATCTTCTCGTCAGTCCTCAGGGTGCGTGCGTTGTACGTTGCCAGGTCGAGTCGTCTAAGGTGGCAACCGAACCTCCACCGGAGATTCTTAGCACCCCCTGCCCCGCCTTTACCATGGTCGCCACCGTAGCCAGGAATAGCGGGGCCGCCGGGGACTGGGGGCCGTTTATTATTGTCATTGCTCATGGGGGGTATATTGCCATAGTTGCCACACTTGGTGAGCGGGTTGGCAACCGCAGTTTTTTTATTGTATTTATGCCGTTACCAGGAAGATGCTGCTGCCCATCTCCTGCCTGTTTCCCTTTGTCGCCTTTTACGACACCCACGGGAGGATATGGGGTAGTAGATATTCTTGACCGCCACTACACGGCAAAGTTAGTTACTTAGTTTTTACTTACATCCATCTATCCATCCACTACGGCCTACTTAAGTCCACTGCTGAACATAGGTCTCCCAACATAGATTTTATTTAATAAAAAGCAATAAGCTACTAGAGAACAATAAAGTTGATATATCTAATCCAGTGTTGGCCTTAAATCTGTAATGCTTGTGTACTGAATGAAATTGATTCATTGCTAAACTAATAAGTCGTCTTTACAAAGATAATGATGTGATTTTTCTATAAATAAATTTTTGAGATATTATTAGATCTTAATCACTGTTATATATAGAAAAGTTCAAACAAAATTTGTATGAAAATTATATTAAGCGGATTATCGGCCATTGTTGGATGCACTTATGCCAAATTATAAATGCAAGTTTATTGATGTTTCTGCTTTACTCCCTCATCCTGGGGATGGAATCGATAAATTCTTTACAAGCGTTTTTAATAAACAAAATTAAAAAATGGCACCGATTTAACAAATTAAAGTAAGTCTCGACGCCAGCTTGTTACGATGTCGACTTCAGAGCTTTTTTTTAGTAGAGGAGGCAAACGACCATGCGACTCACCTGATGGTAAGTGACTACCGCCGCCCATGAACAACTGCAACACCAGGGGAACCAGGGGAATTGCAGATGCGTTGCCGGCCTTTTAAAAAGAAGTAGGCTCATTTCTTAAAGGTCCCTAAGTTATTATTTTATTTAGTTATTTATTTATGTTTTTTTTTATATGTTTTTGTTTAAGTTTATTTAGTTTTCCACTACTACTATAACCTATTACAAATCCACTGGCGAACAAATGCATCGCCCATAGATTGCTACAGAAAACTCTCCTGAGCCACGTGCGTCTATCGACCGGCTGCATGTTCCATCAGGTTATCTCTCCACTTAGTAGGGGGTTACCCAACACTGCGCGTACGATGATGCCACTCGAGAGCCTTTCTTTCCCTTCGGTTGTCGGCCGACCCACTGCCACTTCAGCTTCGTTCTTTGCGGACTTTGTCCCGCAGGGAAATTCTGAGCAAAGCCTTTTTCATCGCACGCTGAATGGTTTTGTGCTTCCTTATACCGCTAGCAGTGAACGAGCACGTTTTATTTCCGAAACTCATCACTGGCAACACGCAATGCTTGTATACCTTCCTAGATTTTGAGGAATATCAGATTAGGAGATTTGTCGCAGTTTTCCTAACGCCGAGTTGAATTTATCAGTTGATTTCTTGGTCAAAGTTCAACTTACATAAACGGCCCTTTGCTTCGTTAAAAGTACCATATAAGGGCACACAAACTTCTTCTTGAATGCAGTTTTTAGTAAATTTTTTATAAATCTTCAATCAGTGCCACTGAATCTGACACTGACTGACAGATGTAAGGAGCCGGTATAGTTACAGTCTGTGAGGGATTTCACCTTAGTCCTCGGATGAGATAACGCAGCTGTAGCCTTCTTTGTTTGAAATTGGCTGCAGGTGTCCATGTGTGCTGCTATTTACTTACCATCAGGTGGAGTATAAGTCCGTTTTTAATTGCAGTTTTCAATAAGGTAATCGATTCCCTACTTATCCTCGGAGGTGTCAACGTATCGCTTTAGTCTAAAAGCGGCTGCAAGTGTCTTTGGAACTCAGTAGTCATTTACCAATATCAGGGGGACTGTTAGTTTGTATGTCACTTTAGTATTATATGAAATATCACTTCTTAAGACATGTACGGGAAGAAATGAGGTGGAGGATTACTTTACAGCGCCCGTACAGTATTTAATTTTGTCTAATAGCTTTTATATCTTAGAATGGTATTCTTCATAATATTCCAATAAATTTTACAACCTATTTCAAAAAACTCGTTATGAAATAAAATGTTAATACACTAAAAATTTCAATACAATGAATCTTATAAAATTTTTATCATGCTATTAGCATTCATCATCATTATCATTACATACACCTTTACAAGTCCACTGCTGAACATAGGCCTCCCCCAAAGAATGCCACACACTTTGGGCATTATGTTTTATTAAAATAGAATCAAAAATTCCTTGAAAGGACTTAAGGGAATACAGTCATAAATTGTGAAAGGAATATTCTATTAAGTTTGATGAAATGTTCTACGCTAAAATTTGCATTGGGAGATATCGAAATTCCAGTCGAATGAATATTTATATTAACATATTCAATGACGGGCTTTCGATGCTTTTACATGCGCTAAAAGTTCCGCATAGAGGGCACACAAACTTCTTCTCGAATGCAGCTTGTAGTTAATAGATTATAAATCTTAAAGCAGATTGGCAACTTCTTATAATTTTGACATTGTTCGCCGGCCACTGCAGGTTTGTACTTGAGAGGTTTTGGTACCAAACGTTCAGAACGTTTAGTTGCAGAATAAGTTAGAGGTGTTAACTGAAGATTAAATTGTGCGAATCTGTACAACTGGTTTTTCTACCGAAGAAATTGAGGAAACAGGCGCAGGCTGTCCAAAGTATAGTGCCAAGACCACTGGCTACGTTCTATCCATGAATGAACATAGTTAGCATTCTAACAAGAAGAGAACCAGCGCTCTTGTTAACAGCGGCATCGCCAAGTCGCGGAAACAGTTCCTTTATAAATTTCATCAAGCGAGGACCTCACGTATCGATAGTCTCCACAGCAAATGGCACAAAAATATTCTGAAATTTATGTATGTGTATAAATGATCTATTAGGTAAGCTAAGAGTCTCTGAGAGATGACTACATATTTGTGCCATTTCCTGTAGAGACCATCGGTCCGTGGGGTCCACGTGCGGTGAAGTTCCTAAAGGAACTCCATCCGCGGCTGGTCGTTGCTGCACGTGATAAGAGGGCTGGTTCTTTTCTTGCTCAAAGGCTAAGTATGGCCTTTCAGCGGGGAAACGCAGCCACCGTTCATGGCACGATACCGCGGGGAGTAGGACTATATGATAATTAAGTTTCTAGTCTTAGTTTGTTTTTATTATTATAGTTTTTATTTTATTTTAAGTTAGTTTCAATCTTAAATTTATACAGTTTTGCCTCTAGAAATAAGCAGTAACAATAAAAAAATAAATTGTGATAAAAATATATTGTTTAATATAGTTTTTTTTTAAACATAAAAATATTTCCAGACTGGATTCAAGCGGAGAGCTTGTAAATATGTGTACCAAAAAACATAAATTCAAGATATTTTTACTTTATTCTGTGTGATGATTAATATTAAGCAAATATATTCCATGAAGGTATTTGTATAATAAATTGATCAAAATAAATAAATTGAAACCTGAATACATTTGAAACCCGAAAACTGTATGATTATTGTTTGCGAAAAAAGGGGAATCGCGTTATTAATTTGCAATCACGTTCCCACATTGTTGTTTAATTTTATAAGCGGAAATTGTTTTGCGGATGTTCTTATTTCAATTTAATGTTATTGTTTGTCGTTTTGATATAAATATTTTAATCTCCCGTAAAAATAATGTTAAATTTATAAAAAAATCTATTTAAAAGAGGCGTAACACCAGCGTAAAATAGCAACTTAATGCTGTTTTGTTTCGTATGGTGTGTGTAGAGAACCGGAGACCCTTTTTACTCAAAACGAAGGTATCCATCTTAGTCCTCACGAGTGACAACGCATCTGCATTTTGATTCGTAATCGAGGATAAATGTAGATGTCTATGGGCCACAGCAACCAATTACTATCAGGTGGACTGTGTGCTCGTTTGTCACCTTTATCCTATAAAAAAGGCATGAGTTATTATTAACATATTTGAGAATAATGGATTTACGTTAATATACGGATACTACGGATAATGTAAAGTTGAGTTAAATATATCGACTCTGTGTTCTTTTTAAAGCCATCTTTGCCTAAATGTTACAACTTCAATTGAATCTTATCAAGGAGTTTATACGTCGACGCTTTTGCGTGAAAAAATTTACGCGGCTTAGACTGACAAACGAGGAAGCAGTCTCACTACAAGTGACGTTAAGTGGGTTTCGTGGCCCATAAACACCTAGATTTATCGTCATTGCAATGTGATGAACGATGCGGAGTCATAAACTAAGGTAGCTTCGCGATAGTTAGAGTAAAATGTGGTCTCTGGTTTTCTATACCATTATATGAAACACAGCAGTATTACGCTGTTAATTTACTCTGGTATTTTGCAAAAGCATGGTTTTTTTCCAGTCAAATCGACCCATTCGTGTCATACCATCACATCACACCTGTCACATGCTCCTTGGCCCTCTCTTCTATAAAATAAAATAAATACAGCTGTAGAGTGGTTCTCCATTTATAAAACAATATTCAAATTCAACTTCTTTACTATTTTAAGCCAGCGCTTAACAACAATCCCAACTGATGGTAAGTGGTGATGAAGCCTAAGACGGCGAAGCGCACTAACTTAAGAAAAGCCTATTCACGCTTGCCTTGAAGACACCCACATTGTAGTCGACAAGTTATTCCACTCCTTTGCTGTACACATGGCATACGATGTAGCATACCGTTTGTATCGAATTGGTGGTGGTAAATCGACAACGAAAGGGTGGAGATGGGCAGAAGATCTGGAGTCCGATGGTAGAAGGGAGGGCAAGGAATTAAATTACTATGCAATTTCTGTGCACACTTTACGAAATGCATCATGTAGAAAACAAAAAGGCTTGCTATTTTGCGGCTATGTTTGGGACTGGTAAGATTGGATTAAGTCAACGATATGTATATACTACGCACTAGATTTCGCATTTCGAACATTGACTATGTTCAAATGAACTGTACTGCAATCCGTATACTAAACTAAATATTGCGCAAATTGAAGATTTGTGAATTCCATAAGATAATAGTTATTATTACATTTTGTTTAGAAATATGTTTGTTTAGATTAAAATATGAGTATTTCATATTAACTTCTTATATATATTTTATATTAATATATTAATTTATATTAAATAAATGTTTTCGGCTATCCCGCGCATGCGCGAAGACATAGAGTAGCACAATTTTTGTTTGGAATAGCTTCTCTAGGACGTAGTACATATAACTCAATGGTTTAAGTAATAATAATTATAAAAGTATTTATTCGCCACAAAACAATACAATGTTAAAATTTAAATAGATAGCTTAATAATTAGTTGTGACAAAACGATCTGTGACTTAATTGTAACGGGAAACCCATTAATCCTGCTATTCTGCCACAGCCTGTGTGCCAGTTACCAGTTGACAGTAACCAGGGTCTTAGGAAAGTGATGAAATACACAGCTGCTGTCCTAGCAGCTGTCCCAGCAGCTGACCCGGCGTGAAGTACCGACGCACTTTGCCAAGAATTCTAGCTGCCTTGCAGCTATTTTGACCTTGGGCTTAATAAACCACCTGAAGTTCAGGTTTGAGGATATCTCAACCCTCAACAACTGAAAGTGGTCGGTATATTCAAATGATACATTTCGTTAAGAAGGAGCCAAGATGACCTGGCTACTTTTGCAGTGAAGAGACATGCTTGTATTTTAGAAGCTTTGAATTTCATAAGATTTTCATATCCCACATTCGGGGACTGCCTGTAGTTTGATATTCAGATGCTCAACTATGGATTCTCTTTCGAACTGGATTTAGGCACGTATTCACGAACGACACAAACATAAGTATGGTAGCAACTCTATGCTAAGTAAGGTATTTCTCACTGCGTTCTTCATGGCAGGCCGTTCATTTCATGAACAATACTTAGTGGACTCTTTGTTGTGCAGACACATAGCACTGAATGGGGCGCCGTGATTGGTTAACGTTGTGACGCGACTTCACTCGAGTTGAATGACAGATAAAATAATAACACGTGTTGTTTTCTTTCAGGTAAAATACGTTACTGGTACTGTTATTATAGGGTTCCTATGAATGAATATTATTAAAATAATGTGGATTTGAAACTGCTGATAGGTAAATTACCTGAATTGTTATTATAAACCAGGAAATTCCCAGATGAATAAAGTCTAAAGACCACTAGTAACTTTCAAAAGATCTCCATTTATTAAGGCAGAAGTATATTTAATACAAACAGATTTAAATATATAGGTAATTTAATACGATATCTTTTGAAAACTTTGACTTTGACTTTAAAATTCATTGGCATTGTAATAATCAAAAGGATTTTGAAAGTCACGTATGTCTTTTCTTGTGCTAATCGTGCTTTGCACGTTTATTCTCTCCATGCTATAATTATCAAATTCATCTTCGCTGCTGTAATCCATTGCAATTATTCAAACAAATCAAAACAGTGTATCACAAATCAACAAACGACCTATATACCCCATACCAGTTTGACATTTTCGTTGTTTGCACTGCGACAAGCACTATGCGTAGCGTAAAGTAGCTAGCGAGTTACTTTATCTGTGCGTTCATTATAATGAGAGCATAGTATCGTCTAACACTCAAGTGACGTTTATGAAACAAAATTTCGTCCACTGTGCGTTAAAGCCTACTGTGCTTACGCATAGTATCGTTCTTGAATACGGGTGTTAGTCCCGACTATCCCGAGACTTGGTTGGTATCTCGCCACAACTGTGTTGTCGTCTGCATAGCTATATATACCGGGCGCAAATAGACCATAAAAATGCAGCAGGAAGAGAGTTGAGGGGATAACGGACCCCTGAAGAACACCGGCGCAAATTACTACAGGATCGGATGAGCAGCCATCGACGACGACCCAGAGAGGCCGTTCACTCAAAAAGTCCTTTACTCAGTCAATCAGACCAGGAGATAAGCCATACGCTGGAAGCTTATCCAAAAGGCTAGCATGCCAAACTCTGTCAAAGGCCTTCGAGACATCAATGGAAATAGCAAGTCCTACCCCACTCTTTCCGAATGCCTCGCCCCATACGTGCATACGCAAGCATACGATAGAAGGTCCACTGCTGTCCGATTTCAGCGAAATCCGTACTGGTGGTTACTGAGGAGGTCATTCTTTGAACCTTCAACCGACAACCTTATACAAGAATATAATTAAATATATTACAGCAATAATTTTATTTGACATAGATGATAAACAATATTTATTGAAAGTCATTTACGCCTTTACTTGATTCTTAAACTATGGCAAATAAGCGTAGCAAATATTCCCCTAAGAGGCAATCTGTTGGGAATGTCTATGTTCAGCAGTGGAATTTAATAGGCTGTTACTCCAACTTTTGACTATACGTTTCGTTTGTTATTAATTTTCCTGCATACACAAACTGGGACTAACGCCATCAAATTGTATACTTTAACATATATTTAATTTGATTTTTAAAAATATTTTTTTGAATTTTGACCAGAGGATTTTTTCAATTTCATAAAAATAATCAAATCAAGTCATGTTTACAAAGCGAGCAAAGCTGTAATCTATACGAAGACTAAAGTATTATATTTTAAAATAAAAAGGTGTGACAAACGAACTTTTGTTAAAAGTCCATCTTATGATAAGTGAATGTGCTGTCACACTGAAGGCTAACATGGAATGTCTCGTTGCCATTATAAAGAAAAAGTCTTACATTTTAATCATTCACCATTATGAAACAGCTACTGTTTACTACTATTGTGAAAGCGTGTTAACGTCGCCGGTCGAGTCGATTCAATTACAACTAGACCCAGATATTTGCGACTTGTGGATTTGCACAAATACTGGCTCCAGCCGAAGTTCTAAGTACCTACGATGGAGGCTAGTGCTTTGATCGATAGAACACGCAAAGCGGCGTAGTATTTATACATTTCCTCCCAAAAAAGAAATACTTTAACTTTTTTTTATAGGAAAATCATACGTTTGAATTTGTTCGAAACATCAGAATATTTTGATACGTTTCAAATATTCCAGGACTTAGAATTGGAACCTGTGCTTCTGTTATAAGATGTTTTTCTTTAACGTCTAGTAAATGGAAAGTTAAATCAGGGCTAGTACTAAACGATGACATTGTATAATTTCACTAATGAATAATATTTTAATTTTAACTAATAAAATATTGTCTACACACTTCTGCCATTGCTTTCTATTTGTTTTGTTCTGTGAAGTTTCATTAAAATCGGTTCAACCATGGATAAACATAAAGAACAACAGACAGACAAAAAATAAAAAAATGATTATTCATGTCATTCAAATAACTCTCTCAGCTCAATTGTTCGGCATTAAAGATTTAATTTAGTTTGTATCGTATAGATTTGCGTTTTTTGGGTTCAATGCAGCGAAGATAAGTTGAATTTGAATTTAGCTTTTGAGCTCTACACACTAATATTCCTCAATGATAACAACGCATATGTTTTTAATTCTTAAACGACCATGATTAAAATGTGCTTTTAGGTAGGTTCCGTGATCATTTGTCACCCTTACTTGCACACAATGTTTTATTAGTTAAATCCATGATAAGAATTGTGTTGTTACAGGGGAACAGTCTTGAATTAAAAGCAAGTAACACTTTATAGACACACGTCCTACTACTCTTGTTAATGAGAAAATTATGGAGTAATCATTTCGCCGCGCTGCTCCAATGCGCGTTGTCGGACTTCATATTATGTCAACGAAATATTATAGACCTCAGACGTGACGTTTTCCTTACGATGTTATCCTTCACGGTCGAGGACGTTGGAAAAACTTAAAATTATAATCAACAATTTCATTTCACGACGAGGGTCGAACCCGCGTTGCTTGCGTACTTTAAAATGTGATTAATAAATGTTACCCATAAAATACCTGCGAAAATTTAAGGAAAACTGTGGGTCTCTTAGTTTACGAATCAATTTTCTTTATTTGTAATAAACGAGAAATTAATTATTTTTTTTATATAATATGAAAAATTTATTTAATAATTTTATAAAAATAAATATATTAATAAAAAAATTTGATTGTTAAGAGAACTTTTATCGTTATGATTTATTATATAAACGCGAATAACCTAAATTGCATAAACTTTTTATAAAATTTCTGGAGTATAAAAATTAAGTTAATTATGAATTTTAAACTCCATATAATTTAGTTTTATACGCTATAAACTTGATCCACTAAATAGTATTTTTATAAAATTACTACTTACTATAAAATTTTTGGAGTTTTTTTTTGTAGCTTCCACAATTTTCATCACTATGTCGTTGTTACAAGAGTCCATTGAAAATCCATTACACGAGTTCGTAAAAAGTAGCTTCATTTAAAAATATCAAGCGGATGACTCTAAATTATTCACAGGCGCAGAGATAAATCTCATTACCTTAATACCATGAAAAGAGGGAGCACGTTTTGTTTACAGAAGAAAAATAGTAAACTACTTGAATCTGTTATTACAAAATTTGTTTAATAGGTAATTGAAATAAGTTCTTTTTTATATAGGAGAGGGGGCAAACGAGCATGTGGCTCACCTGATGTTAAGTGACTACCGCCGCCCATGAACAACCGCAACACCTGGGGAATTAGAGGATTTGCAGATGCGTTGCCGGCGTTTTAAAAATTTTCTTGAAGGTCCCTAAGTCGCATCGGCCCGGAAAAATTGCAGATGGTAATCAATTCTACAATGAACTTGTGCAAGAAAGAAAACATGTGCTAAATCGCACAGTAGTAGACCGCCAATCATCCAGATCGAGTGGACGGTATCGGGAGTTCTGCCGCGATGTGCAGTCGTGAAATTTGGCGGCTAGAATTAATCCCAACAATTCCTCAGAGCACTCCCCGTGGTAAATGCGAAAGAAAATGCGGGCGGAAGACTTCAACGACGTACATACCGTGCCATGTGATACCTTGTAATTCATCACCATCAGCAGCATTGCAGCCTATCACAAGTCCACTGCTAAAAATGGGCGTACCTAAATGAAAGTCACAAAGTAAGGCCCTGAGCCACCTGCATTTATGGTCTCATCTCTTATTAGCTTATTATGTACGAGTACATACGTTAAACTTTTAATAAAGTTAAAACTCTTCACTCTGTTTATTTTTTTATAAAACTAACATAAAATATACCATTCTAGAACCTTTCTTCTCTATCAGTTGTTACTTTGTATAGCCGACCCCTGCCAATTAAGCTTCCTGACCCTTCTTAAAAAAGATATTTATAAGAGGCATTCTATCTTAGTCCTCATGGGTAACTTCGCATCTGCATTGTGATTCTTTATCTAGGATAAATGTAGTAGATGTCAATAGGTCACAGCAACCACTTACCACCAGGTGGACTGTGTGCTCGTTTGTCACCTTATCCTATAAAAAATATTAAACCGTTACATATTAAATAGCCATGACTAGATGTAGAAGTGGGTGTATGACACCTCTTACCTATTTCTGCCATCAAACAGCAATGCGTGCACTGTTGTGTTTCGGACTAAATGGTATCAAGTACGAAGATTAAGGGTGAAAACCAAGTACAATTAGAGCCTGTGAGTAATTCCAACTCAGTCCTCAGAGGTGACAACGCATTTGTAGCGTTCTGCGTTCAAAAAGTTGGCTGCGGGAGTCCATGGACTATGTAAGGTATTTGGTAACTTTTACAACGTCACTTTTTAGTTCGCCATTAAAAGCCGTAGGAGAAATACTTCTTTTATTTTAATCCCGAGATATTGCAGATTACAGTAGCGAATTTACATCAGGTTGACTGTCAGTTCGTTTGTCGCTTCAGTTTTTTATATGTTTATATATATATATATATATATATATATATATATATATATATATATATATATATATATATATATATATATCCTATTTTTTTCGAATACCCTAAAAATAAGATTTAAAGTAAAACTATTTTTACGGATATTATCGCTTTTATTTTGTATACTTTAATTTCATGGAAGAAACTTTGATCTCTAATTTTTTATTTATTTCATTATTGATCATAACGAGAACGAGCGCTTCAAGAGCTGTTTACTTTCAATTTATAAAATATTCAGTGACAAACGACCTCTTTTACTTCTTATAAAGTATTTTTGGCTTCAAATTATATATTCCGGTAGCATCTGACATGTTAAAGGAATAAAATTTAATTATATCAATTATACTTTAGACAGATTCTTTTCTTTGTATCTGTTGTGGCTTCGGAACAGTCCCGATATAACTTCCTTTTCCTAAGTATTTTCTATCCTCCCGCCTCCCCCATATACGCACTACTCAAAATGGTGCGCCACCTTTCGTCGAGAAAAGAAGAAGCAAGATGGCCGCACACGCATAAAACGTGATCGTTACCGCTCGTTTAAAAATACTCAATAAATAAGTTGTAAGACTATCGTGCAATTGCTCGTGTCCATATACATTCGAAGTGCAGTGTGGTATCTGTGTATACACGAGAACTTCAGCCTAAATATACAGACTTCACCATAACCACGAGGAGTGCTCCAGTCTTGTGAGTATCCTTGCCTTATCTACCCAGTTCTAAAGCTATTTTCGTTTACTTCCCGGTTGGGATCATCGGGTTAGCCAGCCCTTGGTCTGGTTGTTCTCTGGTTCCCAAAACCACCCACGAAACACATTGCGAAACATTCAAGCCGTAACAGTATCTTACATCATCTTATTAATTCACTTGTAATTCACTCGGGTATGTGTAGTTTTAAAAATTAACTCTGATTTTATTTTTTAGTTTTGAAAGATTAAAGGTACAGTCTATGAAACTTACACCTTTTACTAGGTGGTAGGACGCCTATTAGGATTTTTGTCACCAAATAACAGTGCTTGCACTGTTCTATTTCAGTTCGAAGGATGAAAAGAGTCTATGTAATAACAGGCTATGAGGCATTACCATCTTAGTCCTCAGAGGTGACAACGCGTCTGAGGTCTTCTGCGTTCTGTGTGAGATGTTTGCAGGTTTCAATGGGCTGCAGCAGTTATTTACCACTAGGTGGACAGTTAGTTCCTTTGTATTTTGAATTTAATAAGAAACAATAAATTTATATTTATGTACGGAATATATATATATATATATATATATATATATATATATATATATAAAGTACGGCTTAAAAAGGGCATAACAAAAATATTGCAAGTAAACATTGGCATTAAATTATATTAATGTGCCCTACATTCATATGCTCTCTAAGCACTTTCTTAGCAAACAAGATATTGACTGTCTTTTCATATTTTTACAGGAATTTATTAATATTGATTACAATAATGCAAAAATTTATTACATTTATGTTACCAAAACTTTATTCGTATGAGGTATTGGAGGAGAGAAGAATTCAATGCCCTACGCTGTCACAGTGTGTTATACGCACACGCATACGCATATACACACAAACACGCACAAGAACACGCACAACAAATACACACGTATACACATACACGCAGACACAAACACAAATGCACATGTACTTGAAAACGCACACGTACATGCATGCGCACCCGACATACACACACAGGCACATACACACTCGCACGTATTGCTGCACCTTACAAATAAACGATTACCTATTAAAATTATTACTGTTGGATTCACAATTATGCTTTTCTGTATTTTAAAAATGTTTGTAATGAGTATTATTAGTTATTGTTAACCTATTTGTGGCTCAACTTAGGAGGAAATGCGGGCCGAGAGACTTGAAAATTAGGTATTTGTAAAAATTATTGCTGTCGCTCTACGAGCGCTCGGCATCCGACAAGGACAACTGTTGATAGGACCGAATAGCCTAAGTAAAAGGAGAGCAGAGCGGCTCGAATTGTCGACGACCAAGTCCTTTCCGATCGGCACGATTCATTGGCGCTGCGAAGAGATGTTGCATTCATTTGCATTTTCTTCCGCATTTACCAAGTGCTCTGAGGATTTGTTTGAATTAATTCCAGCCGCCAAATTTCACGAAGGCACATCGCAACAGAACTCCCGATACCACCCACAACATCTGGATGATTGGCGGTCCACCACTGTGCGATTTAGAAGATGTTTTTTTCCTCGCACAACTACCTTGTGGACTCGATTACCACAAGCAATTTTCCGGACCGATACAACTTAGGGACTTTCAAGAAAAGAGTCTACTCCTTTTTAAAAGGCCGGCAACGCATCTGCAATTCCCCTGGTGTTGCAGTTGTTCATGGGCGGCGGAAGTCACTTACCATCAGGTGAGCCGCATGCTCGTTTGCCCCCTCTCCTATAAAAAAAAAACTTCTTGAAGAGATGTAAAGATCATAGTCTCATTCCTACGTGTGTCAAAAAATCAACTAAAAAGGACGTTCGAGGAAGCGCTAAGATCTTAAATCAGGCAAGTAAAACGTTGTTACGAACGGTAATTGTGTGTGTGAGTGAGCCGCATGTTCGTTTGCCAAAAAAAAAGGCATAATTCGAGGTTTGGGTCACTGCCATTTCCTCCTCCAATATTGGACCAATTTAAAAGATATTTTATAAACTGAATAAGAACGATACACACTGTGCCCTTTGTTATTTTTTTCAGTTTTAATTATCAAATTTGAACACTAGGCCTATGTTGAGAGTGGTCTCAATAGGCGGTTTTGAGTATTTTCTAAGGTTTCTAATGCTTATAAAAATAATGTATCATCAGAAAAGAAAGTATAGGAACATAGAAAACGTTATTTATTTTAATGTAAAAACGCATTGCTATTAGGTCATAAACCAGAAAGGAAACAGGGGGAGCGTTTGTATGGCGAGAAGGTCATCTGATTTCTTAATACTTAAAGAAAAACCGGCCAAGTGCGAGTCGAACTCGCGCACTGAAGGTTCCGAACTAATCCGTAGGTATATAAGTTTAAAATTATTAAAAATACTTTTATTACATGATGTAACGAAAAATTTATGACTTTCGCAATTTTTCCTTTATCTGTGCTATAAAACGTTGCTTCGTATCAAATTTCAAGATTCTGAGTTCACGGGAAGTACCCTGTAGGTTTTGATTCCTTTGCGAGTACTTATAAGTTTGATATTTTCACAGCCCCAAGGGACAGTAGATCTGAGTATTTGATATGAATTTCAGCTTGATACCTCTACGCATTCCTGAGAAAAAGGGTCTTGACAGACAGACAGACAGACAGACGGACAACAAAGTGTAAGGGTTCCGTTTTTTCCTATTGATGTACGGAACCCTAAAAACGAATCGTTTGCAGGGTTAATTAAATTTAACCACATCGAGTTTGTAGCATACAATATTTATTTCTTTTTAACATCATTCCTAAAATAGGGGGCTATTCAATGCGGAAGTTTTTTATTGGTTTAAAGAAAATCTATACCTAATAATCTCAAACATTATAAATGGCATATGCTTTATATAGAAATTAAACTGAAAGGGTAAATGATATTCCCACCAAAAGTTTTAATTACTTCCTCGTTTCTGTTAGAACTTTCTGACAAAGTTCGTGTGAACATAATAAAATTAAATTGAACATAGGCGTAATTTATATCATTCTGTAAACGTTGTAAAACAATTGGAAGCAATGAAATCTATCAAACAGTTTGATTAGTTTCGCTCCACTTACATTTTAGCTTAATTTCAAACAGAAAGTTTTGAAGTAACAAAGTTTCAGGGTATACTTTGAATATAGCTCCTATGTACTTTATCACATATTGTGGTCACAAGTAATATATTCGAATTACAATCCTCATCACGTTATGCAGGCGGATTGAAGATCGCAATCGAGACTTCTTGCACTCGTTAATGCTGCTCCCCTTCGCCAGTATGGGTATTTAAAGTACGGCATAAATGAGGTACGTGCTAAAGCCATGCTACAGCTACATTACAGTTATAGCATGAATGGATCGGCGCAATCGGAGAATGACTACGCTCTCACAAATAATCGGCGTTAGTTAGCAGCTTAATACCGCGTAATGGTCAGACCATACGAAAGACACCCTTCCACCTTAGTAGTCGTCAGAGGTGACAACACATCTGTATTTTGATTCTTTGTCGAGGTTAAATTTAGATGATGTCTATGCACGGCAACATATACGTGGTAGAGTCATGCTATATGTGTTAGAGCCATGCTGCAGCTATATTAAGAGTGTAGTTGTAGATCAAATGGGTCGGCCCGACCGGGGAAGGACCACGCTCTCACAGAATACCAGCGTAAAATAGCAGCTTAATGCTGCTGCGTTTAGTATGGTGAGTGTAGAGAACCGGAGACCCTTTTTACTGGACAAGAGGCATTCTATCTTAGGGTCCTCACGGCTAACGACGTATCTGCATTTTAATTCGCAAACGGAGATAAAAATGTAGATGTCTATGGGCCTCAGCAACCACTTATCATCAGGTGGACTGTGTGCTCGTTTGTCATTCTTATTATATATAAATTATCCAATTAGCAACAGGTGGACTGGTATGTCATCGTTTTTTCCTCCTATTCCATAAAAAAATGGTTATACCGCCATGTTGATACAAGCCAAATGAAATTTATGTATTTTTCCAAAATCTCTTAGGACACCCATGAAACAAAATATGGTGATGTATTTTCCTATATTGCCACGACATGGCTCTAGGCGTTTATTTCATCTTAGGGTCTCAGTACCAAAGCTCCAAATAGCAGTGCTTGCAGTGCCGCATTCCTTTTTCTGAAGTGCACAGAGAGGCAGTATAATTACACAATATAAGGCATTCTGTCTCAGTCCTCAAACGACAACGTATTTGTTTCCTTCTTCGTTTTAAGTTGACTTCAGTCGTCAATGGACTGCAGTAGCCAATTGCTATCAGGTAGACTCGCACTTCAGTTTCATTAAAAGTAAAAAAAAAACATTACAATTTATAACTAAATCAATAATAAATAACGTCTATAGTTTTTTTTTAATGTCAGTTCTGTTAATATATCCGTAGACAGAGAAATTGCCAGTGCAAAGTAATAGTTACTTTCACACACCACTTTTCAATCTATTATAATTATAGTAGACTTTAAAAAACTGATGAATGAAAACGTTCAGAAAATAAAAGAATCAATCGAGAAAAAATAGCTTTGAACAAAGTTTCGCATCGTCCTTCAACTTTTTGCACATTACCAAATTGCTCTTTATATTACGCAAAAGAAATAAATCACATCACGCTTCAAGTGAAGAGCCTTATTTTGATGATAATGGAGTTTAGATAAAGCGCTCTTGACTGTCGATTATGTTAATACAAAATTAATCATCTCACTTTATTTGATGGATGGCGTGGACTTATACGAGGATGCTTTATAAAAAAGGCGTATAATATTTTGAAGATGAAAAAAACGGCTGCATAGGCCATATCTATAAAATTAAAATTGAACATTTCACTGAAGCGGTTATTTAAATCACTGTGACAATAAAATTTAATGGATATTTAATTACAAGGGCCTAAATTAACTTAACAGTTTCACTGTCCAGTTTTCATACAGAATAGTAAGACAATAGCAATGACCTATATGTAGTGCACGGGACCGCAAAAGGGTTAAAATAAGTATTTTAAACTAAGTCCATCCACTAATTACATTGGAAAGCAACCCCAGCTCTATAAGTTACCACTAGTTGTTTTTTATAGGATAAGGGTGACAAACGAGCACACAGTCCACCTGATAGTAAGTGGTTGCTGCGGCCCATAGACATCTACATCTATCCTCGTTTGCGAATCAAAATGCAGATGCATTGTCACCCGTGAGGACTAAGATGGAATGCCTCATTTCCAGTAAAAAGGGCCTCCGGCCACCTAAAGTTCCCAAAGGCATAGTATCTTCATCTATTCGATACCATTAATTTTGAATAAACTACTTTTACGGATTCTATCGCGTTTAATTATACTTATTTTTAAATTCCCGACGTTTCGGGTGCTTTACAGTACTACGGGGGACTGAGGTGATTAACTTCCCGATGTCAGAACCACCCGGAGAACCTTTAGCTTTTTTAAATACTAGTTTTGAACCGATCTACGCAGAATGAACTTAATGTGTCTTTAAGTCTTGCGGTGGTATGCTTGGGTTAAGTTTAAATTTTATTAATTACAGAATCCCATGCAGGGGGTGGTACCCAGCCTCTCTCTCTATTGAAATTAGGATGTATTTTTTAAATTTCAATAGCCTGACGTGTCATCCTTGGCAGGAATCAATGTTCTTTCGCGTGAATTAGTGGTCTGTTAAATCTAATGTAATGGTGGGGGCCGTCTAGGATATGATCACAAACTGCAGACTTCCTGGAACGTTGGTGTTTCATGTTAGTACGTCATTTTACGCGGGTTTTGATAGATCGGTTTGTTTGCCCTATATATGAGAGACTACATTCACAATAAAGCTTGTACACTCCTGCATCTTGTAGAGGGATATTACAATTGACTGATGGTGAGAACTGACTAATATTCTTTGGCAGCTTGAAGAATGTTCTAATACAATCTTGCTTTAAGATGTATCCAATATTGTCTACACCTCTGACATATGGTAATACAGCAGGCACAGGCTCGACTGTGGCCGGATTCCCTTGGTCACTGTGATTTAGGCGCGGGACTCGAAGCTAGTTGTCGTGCAGAACCTGCTTGACATGTTGAAACCCGGCGGCCAGGTGTTTGCCCACGGTAGCTAACTGCGAAGGATGATGATGAGATTAACCGTTTAAATATCGGTTTGTATGGGTATCTTTTCTATACACAGTGTGAACTATGGTGTTGTTAGGATTTTGGATGACTGACAAATATTGGAAAGCTAACGAATTATTTGCCTCCAACTCCATACTAATTTGAATTTTAGAGTTTATGGAATTGAGATATTGTAAAAATGCAGTTACTTTGTCTGATGGTAAAATTGTGAAAGTATCATCTACGTACCGCTCATATAATCTTAGAGTTACAGGTGCAGTAAGCAAAGCTTTCTCCTTAAAGTCCTCCATGAAAATATCGGCGACAATGGAAGATACCGGTGAGCCTATCGCAACACCATCTACTTGCTTGTAAAACTCTTCCTCCCACAATAGATAGCCAGATTTAAGGCAATGTCTGCGTAATAATGCATATTCTGCTGGCATGTTGTTTTTCTCTAGTTCCCTAGTTAAAATTGAGATGCTGTCTTCAACAGGTAGGCATGTAAATAGAGACTGAACATCAAAACTGACAATGATTTCATTGTCAGTAAAACAGGTCTTTTATCTCACTGACGAAATGGTATGAATCTTTAGTGTGTGCTCTTGTGTGCCCTCTACTCACACATTATTCTCAATCTGAATTGAAAAAATCCGAAAAAAAACTCACAGTATTTTTGTGTATTTAGCCAATATGTAAGTTTGTGAAGCGACCTAACTCACTATTGGACGTAATGGAGCGTTCGGTTTGTGTATTTTTGGTAACCCACACAGCTTCGGTGGTTCGACACACGCAGGTATTGTCGAATTAACGTCTAGATTAAATTTCTCGGAGTACTTCTTGATTCTCAGTCCCCTCAGTTTCTTAAGTTCCCCGTGAACATGGGTGCTGTAAAGCACCCGAATTGTCGGGAATTTAAAAATAAGTATAATTACACGCGAAATAATCTGTAAAAGTGGTTTTATTTAATTTGTAGCGTTCGCGTAAATAAAAGAAATTAATAATTATGTATACCATTAATTTTGTTACTATATTATTTTTTGGAGTTTGAACTATCCTTATGCTTCACTCCGGAGGCTTAATTATTATTTACCCATTGCCACCAAAATTACGCTTGCACAATCTTTACTACTCCCTATCATTGACTATGCTGACATTTGTTACCTTGATATCACCGAGGAGCAACTTATCAAGCTTGAGCGACTACGAAATCTCTGTATACGGTTCATATTTTGACTTTGCAAATATGACCATGTCTCAGAATACTGCACTAAGCTCAAGTGGCTCCCAATCCGTCTTCGTCGGAATACTTATATACTTTCTGCTCTCTACTGCGTCTTATTTAATATATCTAGTCCTTCCTATCTAAAAGAACGTTTTAAATTTCTCAGCTTCTGTCATAATTTTTCCTTACGATCCAAAGAAAATCTTTCTCTCCAATGTACTGGAGGACGTGCAGTCCTCGACTTATTGTGATAAATCATTCTCTGTTCTTGGAGTAAGACTTTATCCTTACCCCAGTCAATTAGAAGTGCTCAATCCTTAAATGTGTTCCAGAAACAGATTAAAGTATACTATTTGTCTCTCTAACCCCTCTCACTTCCTCCGCTTAATTACGGTCATTGATCTGCCTGAAAAATGTTGTTTTTTTAAATGCATAAGTTTGTATCTTTATTTATTTTTATTTGTTATTATTTATTTAATTTTTTATTTTAGTCCACCCTACCCATTGTTCTTTTTCTTATTATTATTTATTTCTTCTTCTTGGTTGTCTCGAAGAGATTGCTATGTAGCAATAAGACCGCCCTTTGTATTTCCCTCAATAGTTGTTTATTTTTTATTTTTGATGTTTTTATTTTTTCTTGGTTGTACACCAATAAAGAGTATTGTATTGTATTGTATTGTATTAGCTGAAAGCCTCTGATTCCGTTGAAAGTTAGTTGGCTCTCGAGAGGTCAGTCAAGGTTGGTATGTTGGTGCTCTGAAGTATTTTACCGTTTTCATTACAGCCTTTCAAATTCCACAGCCGAACATCATAGATTACTTTATAAGTGGCATATTTTAAGGAAGCCTATGATCAGCAGTGGACATATGACAGGCTGTATTGGATGAATGGATGGAAAATTGATAACATCAGTAAGTTTAGTAATTTTAATGACTACCGACGTATAAATCTTTATCTTATACACATTCATCTAAAGGATAGGTTCTTAGATGACATAATTGAGATCAGTTATTCATGGTCCAAAGAAAGAAGAGCAATTCCGCATAGTGACTTTAATATTATCGTCGGCAAATCGACGATGAGTGATGTATTCGCCACTGACGTTGAGAGATAGATTAGTTGATTTTAGTCCCTTTTATTACCTTACACAGCCACTATACCGCACTCTGTTTACTTAGGATTATTTGTCCGAGTTTTATATGGAAGGAATACACTGCAGCTATATTGTCGTTGTAGTACGAGTAGGTCGACTCGACCAGGGAAAGAAAACGCTGTCACCGACTACAAGTATAAAATAGCAGTATAGTTCTGCTGTGTTTCGTATGGTGAGTGAAAATAACCAGAGAACCTGGAGACGTGGCATTCTATCTTAGTCCTCAGGGCTATGGGCCACTGCATCCACTTACCAATGGTGAACTGTGTGCTTATTTTTTGCCGTATTTCTATTAAAAAAAAAACAGTAGTAAAGAATAAAATACTCATGTCCAATGTGATATTGACGATATTGAATTCAATAATATAAGCTATGCTGACGACATGGTGCTAATGAGTTCCACAATTAATGCACTGAAGACTTTATTGTCAATATGTGAGACATATCCGGAGGCACAAGGGCTTAAATATAACGCTAATAAAAGTCAATTTCTTATGTACAAAGCAGGCAAACATCAGCCCTACCATGTGCCTCCAGTGGTCCTCGGTGGGTTAATGCTGGTGGATAGTTTTAAGTATTTGGAACAGATTGTGACAGGTAACAGGATAACGCTTTTCAAAGCGTTTTGTCCATCATTTTATTCCAGTGGCCTGTGTGTGCTCTGCACGTACAGTATATTAACGCTTTCAGGATGTTGTTGCGCCTGGCATGGCATTGCAGTGCGTCCGGAATGTTTGCGCAAACGCGTACTGACACTTTGCAAGAGATCATTCGTAAGAAAACAGCCTCACTCATGCAACAATTACGAAACAGTAGTAACAGCAACCTTAGAACGATATCTGTTAAGACTTGACTGTTCCATACAGAATCAATGGGTGGGCATAATCATAGGGTTAAAATGATGTGAAACTACTTACAATACTAACAGTGTTAGGTCAACTCGCCAATGATATTAATCCTTTCCCGTCCGGTAGCTTGAAAACGACTTCCAGTGCAGAGTTTCGGGGATATAACGTCACCCAGTCATACACCTCTCTGCAGTGTATAGGTTTTGTACCATGATTCTGTACTCAGATAGCCATCGTAGCTGTACTGTACAGTACAGCTACGATGGCTATCCGAGATTTACAGTTGGACTTACCTAGTCAGACTATTTGTCCCAGGTAAACATACTCGTGAACAACTTCGAGCTTAGTGCTCCCAACAACTACCGGCGTAGGTGTGACATGGTCATTAAACATGATCTTTGTTTTGTCCATGTTCATCTTAAGACCTGTCCATTGAGAAACACTTTTGAGGTCATAAAGCATAGTGCAAAGATCCTCCAGCGATTCTGCCATAAGGACTATATCGTCGGCAAATCGAAGGTGAATGATGTACTCGCCATTGATGTTAATACCGTATCCTTTTCAGTCCAGAAGCTCGAAAACGTCTTCCAATGCAGCGGTGAAGAGATTCGGGGATATAACGTCACCCTGTCTTACACCTCTCTGCAATTAGATAGGTTTCGTACTCTGAATCTGTATTCGGAAAGCCGTCGTAGCCCTACTGCACAAGAACATCAGAAATTCAATATACCGGCAGTCAACTTGGCACCGCTGAAAGGATTGCAGCATCGTCCAAATTTCGACGGAATCAAAGGCTTTCTCATAGTCCACATACGCTAGACATAGTGGCAAATTGTACTCCTCGGACTTCTGTACAATTTGCCGAAGAGTATGTATATAGTCTAAGGTGCCAAAGCCTTTTAGGAAACCGGCTTGTTCGGGAAGCTGGAAGTCGTCGAATCTGCTTGCGAGACGATTTGTAATGTCTCTCCAAAACTGCACGTAGACGCGGCTCAGAAAGAAAATCGGTCTGTAGTTCTTCAATAAAGCGTTGTCGCTTTTCTTTAAGAACAAGGCCACCGCATTTCTGGTCCACGCCTTCAGGACCCCTTTCAGCCCCTTCAGGGGCTATTCCGGACTTTCCATGAATGGAGGAGCGAATTAAATAGCTTTTGTAGGGACTGGGGGCCGTTTGTTCGTATTTTTTTTAATAAAGGGATGTTTGTCGCAGTTGCCACGCTTGACGAGCTTGGGTTGGCAACTGCAGTTTTTTTTTTACTATTTCTCGTATCAAGAAGATGCTGCTGCCCATCCCATCCTTTCTGTTTCCCACTGTCGCCTCTTACGACACCCACGGGAAGATATGGGGTAGTGGATATTCTTAACCGCCACTACAAGGCACATGACATGAGAGCCAAATATTTTTTTTCAATCCTTATTTAGAAGTAATAATGGAAATACTTTTTTTAATTTTCTTTTCTTAACAAGGTATTGCTTCTGAATCGTGGAGACAGTTAACATACATAAATTTCACAAGGACATATATCCAGATCTGAAAAAAAATATTAGTAGGCAATACAAATACTTGTTCTGTGCGAGATTTGGAAACCGAGGCCCTCAGCGCCGCATTGCTAAGCCACTGCGCCAAGGACACATGAGTAAAGAAACCGACCAGAGGGGAAGTTACATACAAACGGCTCGCTGCGAATACACCCATACATAGCGCAGCGATGCGTGCGTGAGCTCTCACCGACAGGTTCACCGACGCTCCGTCAGGGTACAAACCGGTTTGCGCCGGTTCAGTCAGAGTATCCATGAAAGGGCTTCGTGCGCATTTAAATAAATAGAACAACAATATTTCAATTATTTTTATTACATTAATATAAGTTATAAATAATACACATGTTGTCTTATGCTATATAATATTTTTATTTTTTCCTTAAATTTTTCATATGCATCCTGTGACAACCCTATCAGAATAGGTATACATTTTCGACGTTGTTAAAAAGCTTTTCCTCTGGTCCTTACTCTTTACTCTGTGCCACGGAGCCATCAATAAAAATTATTTACAATATATTATTATTAATTTATTCATTCATTATAAGTATAAGTTAAATAATACTGCATAAGTTAAATAATACTGCATGTCTTCCAGGTAGGGTGGAGGG